>CAUYLG010000999.1:0-45162 GCA_963573385.1 Cacajao melanocephalus | reverse complement strand
AAAAATAGCTCTAAGATATTGACATCATTTCCATTCCAATCACTTAAAACAGAACAAGAAATGCCAGATATAGGTGAAGGGGAGGAAAGCAGCAAATCACACTGACACGTGTGTACCTATGCAACAATCTTGCATGTTCTTTGCATGTACCCCAAAACCTAAAATACAATAAAAATTAAAACAACAACAACAACAATTCTTTCAACCAATTGTCAGTTGGAAAATTTTTACACATGCTTATGACCTGGAAGCCACCCTGCCCCCACCACCAACTTCCAGTTTTCCCACCCTTTCAGATGAAACCAATGTACAGCTTACACATATTGATTGATGTCTCATGTCTCCCTAAAATGTACAAAAGCAAGCTGTGCCCCTACCACCTTGGGCACATGTCCTCAGGACCTCCTGAGGTTGTGTCATGGGCACGTCCTTAGCCTTGGGAAAGTAAAACTTTCTAAATTGACTGAGACGTGTCCTGGATACTTTTGGATCCACAGCTGTCACCAAGATGGTAACTGTGGTTATTTGAATACTCCTCACATTATCCTCTCCTCCTCACAGCGGCCTTATTCATCTGGCAAATTGACGGGTGTCACTTGGAATACTATGTTTTTATTAAAAATATGATTTTGGTTTTCTAAGGGATGTTCTGGGCTGCTCGAAACAAGGGTCTGCAGGGAGGGCCCACCTGTTTCTGCAAATGAGGTTTCGTTGGCACTCAGCCAGGTCCATTTGTTTACATATTGCACTGGCTGCTTTCTAGAGCTGAGTTGCTGCATCAGGGACCACGTGGCCTTCAGAGCCCAAAATATTTACTCTCTGGCCCCTTAAGAAAATGTCAGCTCCTGCTCTAAACAAAACCCCTGCCTACATGGCCTCTGGTGCTGCCTAAGGTCTTTGCTGTGCCCTTTGTTGATATGCTAGGGATGAGCTGAGCTCAGAGCTGTCCAGTTTCCGGCTCCTTCCTGGAGCAATAGGAACCTGTAATTCTCAGCCCATATGACCAGCACTGGCCAATGAAATGCAAGCGTAACTGACCTGCGCCTCCAGGCTGAGGCAGTGAAACCTCACTGGGCCTTTCCCCAGTCTCACTCTTCTCCCCAGTGGCAACCAGCGGTATTCCAGAGAGCAGAGCCAGAGCCCCTGCCCGGGGTAGAGCACAGACTCCGCCATTGCTGACCTATGATTTCTTGCAGTAAGCAAGAAATCAGCTGTTGCATATTATGGCACTGAGATTTTAGGGTTGTTTGTTACAGCACGATGAGCCTAGCTCATTCTGACTACGATGGTGGCCTTTTTGCTGAAATCATTAATTTGCATTTCTCAATGTTTAAAAGGCTGTACTGCCCCCCCGCAACCCAAATCTCAGATGGGCATTTTTTAACTTAACTAGGTAACAAAACACAGCTAAGATTGGCCCTTTTCTCCAGCAAATATGACAGTGCATTAGTACCTCTGAGCACATTAAAGATTCTCCGAGACTCTAGCCTCTGCTGCAAAAACACATACGAATACCTGCTACTACTGCTGCTGTGATGATGATGACAGCAATAGTGAGAATATTTTAAATATGCCAGGCACTGTGGCAACTGCTTTCCAAACATTATCTTATTTAATCTGAACATCACCCTATAAGGTAGAGAGTATTCTGATTCTCATTTTATAAATAAGGAACCTGAGGCTGAGAGAGCGTCAGTGACTTGTTCAAGGTCACCCACAGCTGTCAAGTGATAGAACTTAGATAAAATTCCAGACTCCTTTAATGGAATATGGAGGGAGGTCAGAAAACACAAGAGGTAAGGGATTATGATTGACAGTGTGTCGTTGCAAAGGGACAGGCTGAGAGACACAAGGGCAGCTGTCTGAGGTGTGCCATTCACCAACTTCAGGAGAGAAGTGGCAGGTTGCCTGCAGTTTTCCAGCCAAGGAGGCTTGGGGACATGCTAGTCCCTGCCTTCATTTCTTTCAGCAACCTCAAAGCCACCCCTTGAGATGATGAAAATAACATTGCTTGATAAAGAGTTGATATTCTCAATCTTAGGAAAAAAATGTGGATTAAAGCATCTTACTGATTTATTTAATCTGAAACATAACAGCTGTTAGAGCTAAATATGGCATCTCGGCTCACTGCAACCTCCACCTCCCAGGTTCCAGCAATTCTCCTGCCTCAGCCTCCCTGGGTAGATGGGATTACAGGCATGCATAACCACGCCCAGCTAATTTTTGTATTTTTAGTAGAGATGGGGTTTCACAGGTTGGCCAGGCTTGTCTCGAACTCTTGACCTCAGGCAATCCACCTGCCTCGGCCTCCCAAAGTGCTGGGATTACAGGCGTGAGCCACCATGCCTGGCCAGAACTCCATACTTCTATATTTAAGTCCCTATGGATGAACTGCAACCTAGCTTAATAGGTAGGCAAGATTGAAAACCTAACTTAGGAGTATGCACCTGTAACAATAGCTGAATCTTGGCCAATCCCAGCAGCCGTACTTCAACCACTCACTGCTGAGTTTTCAAGCTGTGTTCAAATAAGGCAAACACTAACCTGTAACCAATCCAGCCATCCTGTGCCTCACTTGCAATTTCTGTACGTCATTTCCCTTTCTTCGTCTCTACATCTTCTTCCACCGTGATTCTAGGGGCTGCTTGATTTGCAAATCATTCATTGCTCAATTAAACTCATTTAAATTTAATTCAGCTGAAAATTTTCTTTCATCAAAGCTAAGTAAGAATTTGCCAACATGATATGTAAACTTAATCATCTCTTCCAACCAGATTGCATCCCTGAGTCTCTCCTTTTGGGAAATTTCAGAACCTACACTTCCGCCCAGCTCTCTGCCTTCCTGCAACTCACCCCACCAGTGACCACAACCCATTCATGGCCCAGATGTCAGGGACAGGGCAGGGGTAAGGGGGTTCATTCCCCTGATAACAAGAAACCCGTGCTCTTCTTATCTTCTTGGTAGAAATCGCCTCTCTGGGATTTGACTTCATGACAACCACCTTTCCTATGGCATACAATCATTTCTTATGTTTTAGTGGCTTTGGTTTGCTTTTGAATGTGTAGTGGGAAGTTCCATGACATTTATTAAATAACCAGGATATCCCGTTACCTGATCAGGGCCTCTGTAGAAAACCATTGCCCTGACAGAAGGAATGAAGGCACCTGAGACATCTTCCCATGTGAATTGTGATGGCAATATCTCCCCTGCCCTGAGACAGCAAGACTGAGAATCAGGAAAGGTGATTCTCATTACACCTGAAAGCATTTTAGCTTGGATGTGGCCACTTTGAGAACTACAGCTCTAAGCATCCTGGTTCGTGTTTTGTGATTATTAAAATATCTTCCAAATCCTGGTTGATATCCTTAAGCCCACTGTTGTAAAGCCACATGGAGGTGGTGTCAGGTACAGAGCAGAGAACATTCTAGAGGCACTGGGTTGTCTGGGGGAACTCTGGGCTCCAGGAAGGTCCACGTCTGCAGGGAGAAAGTCCCATGATTGATTCTGGAACTCCAAACTCTTATGAGAGCCAACCGCCAGCTTCCACTTTGCTATAATTACCCAGGCGAAGTGAGTGAACGGTCTGAGCCTCCCCATAAAACTAGCCCTCTAATTGTTGTGGTTTAACAGCCTCAGACCTCAGGCTGGGTGGAGAGGAGGGCAGGCCTCACAAAAGCCAGACACAGCCTCCCCCGCAGGCAGCCAAGAGTGAACACAGTGCATATACAACGGGCTCGGTCCTACGGCTCCCGTTTGGTTTACAAAGAACACCACCTCCAAGGCCATTCGCAAGCATGACGTCACTCTGGTGAGAAACAAGTAAACCCAAGCTGTTGACATAAATATGCCCAACCATCTAACAAAATAGTAAGCCCAGCATTATTTTATTCCAGTAAAAACCCAATGACACAGGCTTGGGCCACAGTTACTATCCCTTTGGCTGATGATTGCACTGAGGTTTAAGAAAGTCCCATGACCTGTGGGAGGTCAGACAGCCAGTGATGACAGCCCACAGCAGTCCTGGCCAGCCCGGGGCCAAGCTCTGGACCAATGCACAAGCCTCACAGCTTCTTCGAAACTAAAAATGAAGCACACTAACACCTTCTCCTCCATTCTAAACTCCTGTCACTTCCTGGGAGACCAGGAAAGGCTATCCTGAGTGTCTTCACAGAGCAGCCTTCGTACAGGGTCAGCCTTGACCTCCATTCATGCAGACAGGGACAGCAAGACAAAGCCTGAGCACATCCTTCAACAAACAGGCCCTGTGTCCAGGCTTGGAAGCCCCCACTTAGGGCTGGTGATGGACGAGGGCCCTGAGAAGTTCATTCTGTTTGAACAAAAGAGGCCGCGTCCGTTTCAGAACATTTTTCTCTTAAATCATGCACAGTAATGTCCTCCGTGTCTCTCTCTTGGAGAATCAACCAAAGGGTAATAGCATCAAAGCTTTGATCTTGGATTTTTGTGTCATTTAATTCTGTCAACTTCTGATTCATTCCTCTCAACAATTTTGCCACTGTTTTGTCCTGGATTGGGTAAAGCAAAATCCAGATCAGCCCTGGCCTGTTTGCAAACAGAAATTAAGAAACCATGTTAAATCTCAAAGATTTTGTCCTGCCCAAGGACATAAATGGAGTGAAGCCTCCTGCACCTGCTGCATGGGCTTGTTTGCACACCGAACACAAAGCTGCTTTCTGAGCTCATCATGCAATCTCTCTACCTGAAGCCCCCACCCAGTCTCACCCTGTGATGCCCACACTGTGGGCCCACCTCGAGGTGCTGACATTCATCACCCTTTGAGGACATTCTATGTGTCAGGGGCTGGGCTTACACCTTTGCAAGTGCATGTTTGTTGTGACTATAACTTTCTCCTAATGGAAATTGAACTCTTATGTCTAATAGAGATTATAGCAATGCCAAGCACCCGCTTCACTTTTTTGTAGATGACCAAAACCTCATGCATAAGGACCCAGCCCACTGCCTCATGCAGGGTAGTGGGCATGCAGAAGTGTTTGTGGGCTGGATTTGAAAACTTCCCACTCCAAGGATTAGGATTCTATTGAATCCTGAGTTGTAATGTTGGAGCAGAAGGTTGAAGCAGAGAGAACCTGAGAAATTGCAAGCTTGGCTGCTGACTGCTTTGCCTTGTGTCTGGTGGTGTCATTGTACCTGAAAATGGCCAATTGGCTTATGCCACCTACCCTTGTGGTCACAGATGGCAAGGTCTGACATCAGAAAGGAGGGCAAGAGGTCTGGGAAGGCAAAACCAACATCCCCTCCAAGAAGAGAGAACCAGCCTTCCTGCAAGGCCTACCCTTGGTGGCCCTGCCCAAGGCCCACCTGACCCCTCTTCCCACTGAGCCTTCTAGTCTCCCCACAGCACCCATGTACACCCCCTTATGGGCCCAGTCACCATCTTCCTAATACTGCCTTTATTAACAGGCAGTTCTCATCACAGATGCTTAGAGAGTGAGCAGCTTGACTGGGCGCGGTGGCTCACACCTGTAATCCCAGTACTTTGTGAGGCTGAGATGAGTGGATTACAGGGTCAGGAGATTGAGACCATCCTGGCTAACACAGTGAAATCTCATCTCTACTAAAAGTACAAAAAATTAGCAGAGCATGGTGGCGCGTGCCTGTAGTCCCAGCTACTCAGGACGCTGAGACAGGAGAATCACTTGAACCCAGGAGGCAGAAGTTGCAGTGAGCCAAGATCATGCCACTGCACTCCAGCCTGGGTGACAGAACAAGACTCTGTCTCAAAAAAAAAAAAAGTGAGCAGCTTAAGGCAGCATAGCCTGTCAGTAAATGCTAAATGATTGAAGGAAGGAAGGAAGAAGGAAGGATGATCTGTTCTCACATATGTCTGCTAAAACAATAAAAAGTCATTGCTTTTGTCATGCTGTCATCACTAAGCCCCCTTTCCTGCCCTTAACTCCAGGAAGCTGACTCCGGCTGAATCCTGCCCTTACACAAAGGCAAGCCCAGCAGGCCTTTGCCACGTGGTTGGTGGTGGTGTCCTTGTTAACCTGGGTGTTGGGGTTGCTGGGAGAGAAACACAGGGGGAAATCAGTGGTTTAGAAGGGCTCAGACGCAGCCAGTCTCAGAAAGTGTGTGAGGGCAGAGAAGAGGAGGTTGTCCTGCTAGGAACGGTGAGCACGTCCTCTTAGAAGTGTGAGGCAGGAACGGGTGTGTTCCCACACACCTGCACTCGCACGGCTCCACAGGGCCCCCCTTGTCTCCAGGTCTTCCCACCCCTTTCACTTTGTCCATTAGAGCCCTTAGCCCCATAATGATGATTATTTGAAACTCCCCATCTGATCATCCCAACTTCTCTGCCACATCTGAGTCAAATTCTGATGCTTGCTCTTTCTCTTCTAACTCCTTTTTTTGTCTTTTAGTACCCCTTGTAATTTTTTATTCAAAACCAGATATGTTACAGTGGGTAAACAGAACCCAGTACTGCTTCCCACAGAGGTTTCTGCTCCCATGAGTTGTGATTTTTCTGCATTTGCCTCTCTGCCTCTCCAATTTTGGGGGCAGTGGTTTGCCCTGTGACCTCCTCTCCCTGACAGATCTAAGATTTGCTGTTTTGGGGTTTGTCGAGCTCTTTTCTTACTGTGTGGATGGGAGGGATGACGTCCAAGCGCCATACATGCTAGACCAGAAGCTGCAAATGTCTCTATTCTTTCCATTCCCAGAATCCACTCCCTTCTGGTATCTGTCTATGGCATTGCCTCCAAGCCTCAGATGACCATGAACCCCACCTGGGGGCCTCTCCCTTCCCCACTCTCCATTTCCATGTTCGCAACCTCTGTTAGGTCTAGCACAAGGCTCTTTCCTCTCACAGAGCTTTCCCTGACACCCGACTGGAACTTCAGAGGCCCCTGCTCCATCCCCCTCTTGGCACATCTGATGCATGTCAGTCCCATTATCCAGCGCTGTCTCTCTTATGAGACAGAAAGCACCTTGAGCACAGAGTGTGGGCCTGGTCATCTTCCCACCCCTAAGAGAGGATGCTTCACAAATATTAGCCAGATAAATTTCTATGACTTTAAATTCCCGTCTTACTGCTAACCCATCTTGCGCATTTCTAAAAATGTATCACCTTGACACTAGAATACCTTTCAGGGAAGCACTTGTTGCTATTTAGCAACACATCTTAATACAGCTGCTTGGGGTGGAAATAAGAATATGAGGACATGGATCAGTGTAAAAGAAATTGCTGAATTGTGGCACTAGGAATTATCTTATGAATTTGAGGAAGGGTCCCAGCATAGTGGCTCGTGCCTGTGATCACAGCATGTTGAAAGGGCTAAGTGGGAGGATCACTTGAGCCCAGGAGTTCAAGATCAGCCTGGGCGACATGACAAAACCCCATTTATACAGAAAAATAAAAAATTAGCTGGGCACGGTGATGTGCACCTGTGGTCTCAGCTACTTGGGAGGCTGGGGTGGGAGGATCATGTGAGCCCCAGGAGTTCGGGGCTGCAGTAAGCCATGATCACATCACTGCACTCCAACCTGGGCAACAGAGTGGGACCCTGTCTCAAAAAATGGAACAAAACAAGCAGAAAAAGAAAAAACAGAATTTGAGAAAAGGAAAGAGCAAAGTAGAGAGGCAGGAGAGACAAGGGGGAGGAGAGCTGAAAACCATGGAGGGACATGGGAAGCTGGAACCAGCAATGGCCCATGAAGGATGCTTTCAGGCACAGAAATGTGTTTCCCAAAGTTGTTGGTGTTGCTGCAGCATGAATACTCCAGCTCCCCAAGCCATTGGCTGAATCTGCACATACAGGCAATGCTTTGTATGAATATATTTATAATGGAGGAACCTGGAACTCCATGTCTCAGTAGACACAGAAAGAAATGCGGATTGTGCACGTGTGCAGGTGATGAGATGGTCCCTAAACAGAAACAACTCGGCCAAAGCAGGGATTCAGAGGCGTTGAACTTCCCATGACCGGCAGAGTAGGTTTGATGCAGCCTAGAATTTAAGAGGCCGAGTTACCACAGTAGACATCTACGAACAGATGCATGAAAGAACAAGTGAATGAACACATGCAACTTTCGGAGAAGGCCTGATGTGTGGGCTCCATTTGTGATGTGAGGTTCAAGACTGGCCATGGGATAAACCATCAAAGAAATACCAATTGAGGCAGAAGCCATATTAAAAAAAGAGGCCCCTGCAGGTCTGTCTGTTCTGTTGTATTTTGCAAAGACTCGACAATGACTTCATCTGCCCCAAATGGGGAGAACTGGTAGGGATTTGCAGCTACAATGGGTCAGCCACAAGCTAGGCAGCCATGGAGATGGGAAACAAAAACAATCTGACCACTTGATTCCTGGCCAGCCTTTTGTGTGGGTCTTCCGGGAACCCAGGGTGACTGGTCCTCTCTGAAGGGCAGAGCCTGGGCTCAGGAATGGCCAGGAGTGGGACCACCTGCCTGGGTCATCAGCCCACCCTCACCTTGGTGCCAGCCTGGACTGGCGCTGCTGCCCAAGGTTGATTATCCTGGGATTAAAGAGCTAAGGAGCCAATCTTCGTCTCTCTCTCTCTCTCTCTCTCTCTCTCTCTCTCTCTGTCTCTCTCTGTCTCTCAATTTCTCTCTCTCTCTCTGTCTCTCATTTCTATTATTTCTTTCCTGGAGACAAAGTTCTGAGAAGCCTGCACCCTCAGATCCCATCTGTAAATCTTTTAGCTAGACTTCAATAATTGTATTATACAATACAAGGAAGAAACCCAAGATGTCCCCCCAATACGTAATACAACATTAATGTAACTGCTGGGAGACATCACCAGGGGTTGCAAGGAAATGCTACAAAAGCAAAGCAAATCCAAACAAAAAGCCCTCTGCACAAGACCAAGGAGCTGAAGTCAGTTAAAATGAAACATCGGTAATATTGTTTGGGAAAGCAAAGAATCATATAACACATGGCTTCTAAAAGAAATTTATTGAATGCTTTCAAACAGCCAGCTTGAACAACAGAGCTTGGCAGGTTAACAGCCGTAACGGTACCTGCAGGTGTATATCAAGTTCAGACATCTGATGCCAGATCCCAGGCCCCGGGAAGGCCAGAAGGCCCAATATTAGACATAATCATTCTTGCTTAATGCCTTTTTCAAAGCCCGTGTAATTCATTGCTGGGGCTGTATTTCATGTTTAGGTTGTCTGGCTTTCTTTGTTCTTAAGAAAACAACCAGCCAATACCAGCAGGCCAAACATTCTTCAGAACCATGAAACCGTAGAATGTTACCACTGAGAGGCATCTTGGAATTCAGACTCCAATTCTTCTGTATTTCAGAAAAGCTGACTGGGACCCAGGGAAAGAGAGCAAATAGTCTCTTGGGCCAGAGGAAGAAGGAGTCCCAAAGAGGGAAGGGACAGCCCTTGGTAAAGAACCGGATTCTAGAGTGCCCACAAAATACAGCTTACTGGTTCACGCCACCAGGACTTAATGATAACGACAACACCCTCTGTGTGATTTTTATTTCCGGTTTACAAAGAGCTCTCCACTGGAGTCTCTTTTGACATTCACAGTCTGTCTCTAAATGCATGCATATGACCTGCATATTTCAGAGCAGGAAACCAAGATGTAACGAGATTAGACTAGGATGCCAAGGATTGGGTTTATAAGTAAGTTAGCCACAGCCTTTTCAGTATTGAGAGTTGAATGGTCACTAGTATGAACAATGACTGTCCCAGGCAAACCAGGGGGCCAGGTCACCCCACCTGTGACTCCACGACCATGCCAGTTCCATTCAACCACATGGCTCCCAATCCCACCTTCCATTGCATTAGGCCTCATATTTTTCAAAGCACTTTTATGGTTCTCTGGTGCCAAGTAACCCAGTGAGTTAGGCAGGGTGGGCATGCTGTGCCATCTACACAGGAAGAAATGGAATGCTCAAAATCTGCTTTTTTGAGGCCATGTAAACCATGAGAGCCATGCAAAGGGGCAAGGTTCCTTAATTCAAGTGCACATCCAGGGATCTTTAGTCCTGGGTACATCCAGGGTACCCCCAGCCTGCTGTAGATCCAGATGTCTTAGCAAATCCAGGGTTCCTTACTCCTGCTCTAGAATTCCCTTTCTCACATACATTTACCCCACCCAGGGAAGAAGAGAGGAAGGAAGCATTTAATAGATGACCCCCCAAAAAGTGTTTTCAAGTAAGAGAAATAAATGATTCAGGGAGGGAAGAGGGACCTACCTTCAGTTCAGCCTCCGGGCACATTTCCAGAAGCCAGGCATGTGGAGTCAGCTCTGAGACAGCAGCCCCATCCCACTGAGTCTTGGGGAAGATGAGAAGAGTCTCAAGTCCCAGCAGTCCACGGAGCCCTCAGCCAGTGGTCCCCTAAAGAGAATAAAGCTTCAGTTTGGTTATGTCGGCTCTCTGGGCCAAACAACAACCTGAATTGGAGGCCCCAAATCTGGCAGCCCATGGCAGTCACTTGGAAATAGAGGTCATCCCGGATCTGCAGAATCAGAGTCTGGTTTGAACCAGCTCTCCAGGCAATTCCAATGAGCAGCCAGATGGGAAGCGGGGATTTGAATAAGATTTCTTTGCTATTACAAATATGTAACGTAATTTCTAAAATCTCCCTCTTCTTTCACATGAGATAATGAAAGAAAACCCATTTGATACATTTTTTACATAAACTATATGATTGCTGTTTTTAATAGGGTGGTTTTAGGGTGTTTAAGGTCAAGCATGGGTTTGGGAAGCAGGACCTAGGTTGAGACTCTGGCCGTGACCCTAGCAAGCAGTGAGACCTCAGGCAAGACGTGTGACTTTCCCAAACCTTGGTTTTCTTAACTGTAAAATGGTGGTGATGATTGGATAAGCATTGTAGGGCTAATGTGAGGTCAAATTATATCATTTTTATAAACTGCCTTCTGCGCTGGGAGCATTTGGAAGATGAAAGCTTTTAGGAACAGTGCTGCATGTCTTTATCCTTGGTAATGTGGGCAGTTCACAATGTGAAGGGGAGTTTTTGCTTCTCTCACTGTATCACCATGTCAGCAGCCCAGTTTAAGCCAGCACAGTTGACCACGGCTCCCTACACTCTACTCCCAGCCCTGCAGTCTAAGACAGCGTCTTGTGAGGCTGAGTCTAAGGCAACTGCAGGAGCACAGATGAATCCTTTTACTGGGCATTTTCCCCAGCTCAGGGTCAGACTCAGATGCTCTGGGATAACAAAGGAGTCCAGTGAAAATCCTTCCCAAGAGTAAAGTAGGAGAATCGCCATGGCAACCCCAACCTGAAAACAGCACAGGCATGCCAGTGGTGCAGTGGGGGTTCAAAGACGGGATTGGGAAAGTGTTATGGAAGTGTCTCAGCTAGACTCTGATGAGCACATGGGATTCGTGCAGGTAGACACGGCTGGAAGGGATCTCCACGTAAAGGAACTGGTGCAAAGAATTGCTCAGAGGTGGGCTGTGGTGGGTCTGAGTCAGCGTGGGCATGAGACTTTATCAGACCAGTGGGTGCTGCACCCACACTTGGGGGAGGGGAAGCATGTTGCCAGCCCTACCCACCCCCACGCCTGCTCCCCAGCATGTTGGGGCTGCCAGGGAGCTGGGATGGGCCTCTCCCTCATCCCTGCAGGGTGTTTCATTCCACAGGATGGGGCTGAGCTGAACCAAGGCCACGGCTTTGGCTTTACAATTAAGAAATGACCACAGTTCTAAGTCTGCGAACAACAGAGGTGTTTATCCCGAGAGTTATCCAAGTTAGACTGGAGGGTGCCTGCATGCTAGAAGGTTCTATAGAGGCAGTGAAGAGGGGTGAAGCCACCATGATGTCAATTAAAGGTGACATCCTAGCCATGATCTTTCTGAGGGACAGTACCAGCGTCAGGTCTGGATTGGTTTAAAAAAGTGAGGTTGGTTTTAACGGCTACAAAGACAGCCTTCATAACTTCGTTTAAGACTCATTCCATATTGGTTTAATATTTACAGTTCCTGACAGCTAGGTTCTTTGCTAGGGCACTGAACACATTGCCTTGCCACCAGAAGTCCCGCATTCAAGACCATGAACTGTGAGTCAAAGTAAATGTTGAGTGTTCCTTTTTCTGCAAGACAGTGGGTGCCTCAGCTGAAGAGATGGGTAAGAAGTGCAGTAAAGGAAAGCAAAACAAGCAGCGTTTCAAGATAACCATCCCATTCCGTGGAATGCGGGCTCCGTGAAGCAGGCATGGGGTCCGCTCTCATTCGCCTTTTTGTCACCGGTGTCTGGTACTTGAGAGTGCTCCATAAACAGTGGTTCAAGGAACCAAGTCAGAGAAACTCCTCCTCCCCATATGATGAAAGTGCATGTTCCTGTGGGGACAGTGGCAGTCATGAGTGGCAGGGGCACATGCTTTGTATTTAGGCCTTTGCATTTCCTTTAGCCCTTAAAAGAACATTCTCCAGGTAGAACATTTATCAGGACAGATCCTGTTTAGAAAAAAATTGAAATATTGGCACTTCGCATCAAAACCACAGGAGGGCTACTGTGCCCTCTCTAGGGCAGTGTTGCATGGAGGAAGCTTGCTTTCCTGACCCTCAACAGGGATCCCCACCCTGGAGTTCACCCGCAGGTGGTCTTTAGAATGCAGGTTCCTAGGCCTGCCAAACCAGATTCCCTGGGACGGAGCCAGAAATCTGCATTTTAAAAAATAATTTCAACTTTTATTTTAGATTCAGGGCTTACACGTTCAGGTTTGTTACATAGATACATTGCATGATGCTGAGATTGAGGATGGGAATGATCCTGTGACCCAGATGGTGAGCACAGCACCCGACAGTTAGTTTTTCAACCCTTGTTCCCCTCCCTCCCTCTCTTCCTTTGGAGTCCCCAGTCTCTCTTTTTGCCAGTTTTAGGTTCGTGAACACCCAATGTTTAGCTCCCACTTATAAGTGACAGCATGTGTTATTTAGTTTTCTGTTCCTGCATTTCATTCTCTTAGGAAAATGGCCTCCAACTACATTCATGTTGCTGCAGAAAAACATGATTTTGTTCCTTTTATTGCTGTGTAGTATTCCATGGTGTGTATTTTTATTTGCTGTTTTTTATTGCTGTGTAGTATACCATAGTGTGTACCACATTTTCTTCATCCAGTCCACCAAGGATAGGCACCTAGGTTGAGTCCCTGCCTTTGTTATATTGTGAATAGTGCTGTGATGAACATATGAGTGTGTGTCTTTTTGGTAGAATTATTTATTTTCTTTTGGGTATATACCCAGTCATGGGATTGCTGAGTCAAATAACTCTGTCTTATGTTCTTTTTTAAAATTTTTTTTATTTTTAATTTTTGCAGGTACATAGTAGACACATACATATATATATTTATAGGGTACATGAGATATTTTGGTATTGGCACACAGTGCATGATCATCACAGCATGAAAAATGGGGTATCCCTCCCCTCAAGCATTTATCCTTTGTGTTACAAACAATCCCATTATACTCTCTTATCGTTTTAAAAAATTGGAAATATATTGGAAAACGTGGTTTTTGTTTTGTTTTATTTTTATTTAACTTTTAAGTTCAGTGGTACATGAGCAGGATTGTTACAAAGGTAAACTTGTGTCATGGGGGTTTGTTGTACAGATGATTTCATCACCGAGGCATTAAGCCTAGTACCCATGTCAAGTTCTTTGAGTAATCTCCAAGCCGCTTTCCTCAGTGGCTGAACTAGTTTACCCTTCCACCAACAGTGTATAAGTCTTCCCTTTCTCCCCAGCCTCACCAGCATCTGCCATTTTAGCCATTCTGACTGGTTGAGATAGTATCTCGTCGTGGTTTTGATTCACAGAGAATCTGCACGTCTGAAAGTTTCTCAGATGAATTGAGTGAATACTAACACTTGTGAGCTAGCATTGACTTCTTCAAGCAGCATGCCTGTCACCGGTGACATCTCCCTCTGGGGGATGTGGTGCCCACAGGACACAGCCACCTCTCCCAGGACCACCTGTTGACCTTTTTCCATGGTGAAACCATCCCAGCTACCAACAGAGGCACTGGCAGCAAAACAAAAGTAAACCAGGAAAAGAAGTAGGCAAGACCATATATGTGACAGATAATGAAGTTTCTTGCAAAAAAAAAAAAAAGACCTGTTATTTACGTCTGCGTGATCCCATGGTCAGTGAGTGAGCAGGTTTACAAGTTATTGAAATAAATGTAAGCAGCACTACAGCATAACTATCTTTTCAAAACTGCATGTCATAACCAGAAGGCTGGCCTCCACTGGGGGCATTCCCGAGGCGCCATCTCCCCACCCCTGGGAGCAACCCCCAGGGGCCTCAGATAATCCACTCGCCAACCTTTGCAATCAGCTCTTTATTCTTTCCTGTGTTCCCTCACCACATTCCTTCAGCTAACTGTGGCATGTGTCCTTACCCCTGCCAATTAGCCATGATAAAGAAAAACGTTTCGCCTCCTACAAGAAGCCTTCATAGATTACAAGAGAGCCTGTTCCTCCCACCTCTTCACCCCAGCATCCCCAGTGAACATTCACAGATCCCTAAGTTACTGAAGCCACACAGGAAGAATAGAAAAACAATTAAAGGCCAGGCACAGTGGCTCACACCTGTAATCCCAGCACTCTGGGAGGCTGAGGCAGGCAGATCACGAGGTCAGGAGTTCAAGACTAGCCTGACCAACATGGTGAAACCCCATCTCTACTAAAAATACAAAAAAAAAAAAAAAATTAGCTGGGCGTAGTGGCGTGCACCTGTAATCCCAGCTGCTCAGGAGGCTGAGGCAGGAGAATTACTTGAACCTGGGAGGCAGAGGTTGCAGTGAGTAAAAATCGTGCCATTGTACTCCAGCCTTGGCGACAGAGTGATACTCCATCTAAAGAAAAAAAAAAAAAAAGCAAAACAATTAAAGGAGAATCTAAAATCAAATACCATTTTTTCTCTCCGTTTCCTGGTGGGCTTAAGCAGAGCCTCTCTGAAAATGCGTAGGCAAGGTGACCCGTGGGCTTTTCCTGCTGGATTTAGACAAGCACATCCCAGGCTCAGCCTGTGGGAGGGACGTGGACGCAACTTGGTGCAGGGAACCATACTGAGTGCCAGATGTGCGTAGGAAAGGATACCCAGGCCTTGTCCAAGGGCGCAGACAGGTGCCTCTGCCCACTGTCCATGTGTCTGGACACCTGGGTGATGGAAGGTGCCCCACTGGGTGGGGGGACATGGTTGCCTGCATTGACCCCCCAGGAGGCTGAAGAAAGCATTTCCCCACCCACCCCAGGCTCTGTTTTTGGATTTGCCCAGGTGACCTCAGAGGGCCAGCTGATCTGGGTGGTTGTAGGAGGCCGTATAAGTTCAGGGCTCCTGCCTCTCTCCCCTCCCCATGGTGCCACTCCGCGGGGGTTTATTGGCATTTTAGCAAATCTCATCTTGGTTCATTGCTGCCTCCTCTTCCCTAAAGATTTTCCAGGACTTCTTGGAATGTGGGGTTGTTTTCAGAAGGAATCTGAGAGCACCTCCCCATCTCCCACACACATACACTCAGCTGCCAATGGTCTCTGCCATGACAGGTTAGAGGAACCAAGCATGCTGAGTGACCCGGGCATGTCTCCACGTTTTCAGGAAAACCATACAACTTGACAGAGAGGCATCTGAGCCACTCTTTCACAAACAAGTAAGGATGACCAGGCAGAGAAGGATGTCCCCAGACACCCCTGGGGTCCCCAGCCCTTCACAGGAGAGATGGGACCACACACCGGCCCTCCCTTATAGAAAAGGCCACCTGCCATTGCAGTTTGGATTATACCACAGTATAAATTCTAAAGCCGCAACTTCTCTGTGAGAAAGCGAACCAGCGGACCCAAGGTACAAGGGGCAAGAGGAGGGCACTCAGAGTGGCCCCACGGCCCCCAGCTGCCTTGTCGCTCCAGAGCCCCTGAGGGCAGCAGCCCAGGGATGGACTTCAGCACACTTTCATCCTGTGACGCCCACGCTTTCCTGCAGGTGTGTTCTGGACCTTGATCAGAGCCATCCTCAGTTTCCCCAGCTGTCAGCAAGAACACAGAGTGTGATTCTTGTCTGGACCAAAGTATGCGCAGAGGTGATTACCATGGCCTCTGAGATTTGCCTACAGCTTGAACCTACCCTGCCTAAAAGGACACAGGTTATGGGAGTAACCCTGTGTACCCGCCAAGCCCAGCCCCAGTCACATGTGTAAGCAACCCTGGGACAGAGCCAAATCCATCTCTCCTTTCGGTGCATGCCAGCCGCAGTGAACCCCTCAGCCCACTGGTGTCTTCTGTAGCCCCTCTCTGCGCCCCGTTCTTCCAGCAGCTCCCTGTTTAGGAACCAGGTGTGCCCAGCCAACTTCTCCAGTGCACCCTCACTAATGAGCCCCGCGAAGGCTATTGTGGTTGGAATGTGAAAGAATCACCTCCCTTTGGAATTTTTTTTCACTAGCATTATTATAAAAAACAGATCCATGTGCAAGAAATCCCCCAACCACGAGGAAATGAAGGAATTGGGGTTCAATGGCCAGCAGTTGCCCATCCCCCCAATCTTTGAACACAGTTAAAAATCAAGTGAAACGCTCAAAAAAGGAGGAGTATAAACTCATTTTCCCATCTGATTCAAGAAGCCATCGCAATCTCTGCACATCAGTGGAGAAAACAGCAGTTTATCTTCTCGCCTTAGTAAGTGTCGTAGCAGAGTGGATATGGTTTTCTCTTGCTTGTTCGAATGTGGAGGTCAGTACCTGGGGGTCACATTTCTATGGCAACTCCACAAGACCCGGAGATGGTGCTACAGTCGGCTGCTCCCTGACACTCATTGGAATGTGGCTGCATTTTCTAAATTCCTCTGTCCACTTGTCTACCTTTCTCCTTTGCTTCTTTCTTCGCAAAATTATATTTCTGAAAAAAAAAAAAAAGTTGAGTTAACTGAGGATTCTGATTAGCTGTTCTGCAGTTAATGCAGGGGTAATTATACAATACACGTGAACATATTCCTAGAGCAGCGCCGCCCAGTGGAACCACCTGTGCCGAAGCTGGTGATGCTCCCTAACTGTGCTATGCGAACGGTAGCCACTCACCACAATGGTCATGGAGGAATTGGATTTTAAATTTTATTTAACATTTTATTTTATTTTATTTTATTTATTTTTGAAACAGAGTCTTGCTCTGTCCCCCAGGCAGGAGTGCAGTGGCACCATCTTGGCTCACTGAAAGCTTCACCTCTTGGGTTTGAGAGGTTCTCATCCCTCAGCCTCCTGAGTAGCTGGGACTACAGGCTATCCCCCGCCTAATTTTTTGTATGTTTGTTTGTTTGTTTGTTTGAAGATGAAGTCTCGCTCTGTCGCCCAGGCTGGAGTCCGTTGGCCTGATCTCGGCTCACTGCAACCTCCACCTCCCAGGTTCAAGCAATTCTCCTGCCTCAGCCTCCCGAGTAGCTGGGATTACAGGCACCTGCCACCACACCGACTAATTTTTTGTATTTTTAGTAGAGACGGGGTTTCACAGCGTTAGACAGGATGATCTGGATCTCCTGACCACATGACCTGCCAGTCTGTGCCCCCCAAAATGCTGGGATTACAGGCATGAGCCACCGTGCCTGGCCAATTTTTTGTATTTTTAATAGAGACAGGGTTTTGCCATGTTTCCCAGGCTGGTCTCAAAATCCTGAGCTCAGACAGTCCACCCGCCTTGGCCTCCCAAAATGCTAGGATTACAGGCATGAGCCACTGCGCCTGGCAACTCTAATTATTTTACATCTAAATAGCCACCTGTGCTTTGGAGCTAGCTTCCTGGATGAGGTGGGAAGGCCATTGATAGGCAACTCGAGGGAGCACTGGGCAAGAGGTTGTCTGGATTCAAATACAACGGCCCTGGCCAGGCACTGTGGCTCATGCCGTAATCCCAGCACTCTGGGAGGCTGAGGCAGGCGGATCACATGAGGTCGGGAGTTTGAGACCAGCCTGGCCAACATGGAGAAACCCTGTCTCTACTAAAAATACAAAAAAAAAAAAAAAATAGTTCTGGCAGTTGCCCGTAATCCCAGCTATTCGGGAGGCTGAGGCAAGAGAACTGCTTAAACCTGGGAGTTGGAGGCTGCAGTGAGCTGAGATCGTGCTACTGTACTCTAGCCTGGGAGACAGAGTGGGACTCTTTCTCTAAAAAAAAAAAAAAAAAAAAAATACAACAGCCCTGTGCTGTCCACATGTGGTTGTGGGACTTCACTGAGATGACTTAGAGGGAGGCTCAGGCACAGAGTAGACCCTCTGGAAAGCAAGGTTGTGTTATTCTGATGGAACCCCAGGTTTGGGGCTAGATTGGGCCAGCTTCAGCTTATCCCTCCCCCTGGTTTCCACACTCCTTCACGCTCTTCCTCACTCAGGCATTGCAGCGGGCTGGCTTGTGTCCTCAAAAAGCATATGTTTAAGTCCTAACCCCCAGTACCTGTGAATATGACTTTGTTTTGAAACAGGGTTCTTGCAGCTGTGATGAGTTTAAAGCTCTCAAGATGAGATCATCCTGGATTGAGATGGGCCCTCCATCCGATGACTGCGGTGCTTACAATAAGAGAGGACACACAGGGAGATACCAAGCATGTCAGGTGACGTCAGGGACAAGACTGGAATGATGTGCCTACAGGCCTGCGGACACCAAGGCACGCTTGGAGCCACCAGAGTGAGGGGGAGCCACGAACGAATTCTCCCTAGAAACTTCAGAGGGAACGTGGCCCTGCCGGCTCGTTGGTTTCACACTCTGGACTCCAGGACTGTTCAAGAATCCCTCCCCGCTGTCTAAGCCTCCTAGCTTGTGCTATTAATAATTTGTCATGGCAGCCCTAGGAAGCTAAGATAGGTGCTACGAGTTCACTGCACTGAAAACCAGATTTCCTTATTTGGTGTCTTGCTTCTTTGGGAAAATATTTAGAATGGAATGGACCTGTTGTTTGATGATAGGTCTGCCTAAAAAGAACCTCAGCATTCCATTGGGTTTGACTCTTTGAAAGGGGTTAAATTTCTTTGTTTTCAATTTTTATTTTAAGTTCAAGGGTACACGTGCAGGTTTGTTACACAGGTAAACTTGTGTCATGGGGGTTTGGTGTACAGATGATTTCATCACTCAGGTATTAAGCCTAAAACCCATTAGTTGTTCCTCCCACCCTCCAAAAGGCCCCAGTGTGTGTTGTTCCCCTCTATGTGTCCATGTGTTCTCATTATTTAGCGCCTATTTTTAAGTGAGAACATGTGGTATTTGGTTTTCTGTTTCTGTGCTAGTGTTCGAAGGATAATGGCCTCCAGCTCCATCCATGTCCCTCCAAAAGACATGATCTCGTTCTTCTTTATGGCTGCATAGTATTCCACAGTGTGTATGTACCACATTGTCTTTATCCAATCTACCATTGATGGGAATTTAGGTTGAGTTTGTCTTTGCTTTGGTGAATGGTGCTTCAATGAACATCCACTTGCATATGTCCTTATAATAGAATGATTTCTATTCCTTTGGGTATATACCCAGTAATGGGATTGTGCGGTTGAATGATATTTCTGTCTTTAGGTCTTTGAGGAATCTCCACACTATCTTCCACAATAACTGAACTAATTTACACTACCACCAACAGTGTGAAAGTGTTTGAAAGGGGTTACATTCTTTAGCCTCATCATAAGGGCCTGGTTCAATGAGCAGAGTTGAGGGAAGGTAAAACAGGACCTAGCAATGACCAGAGCTAGACCCGAGCTGCCAGGACCAAGCTGGACTCTGCATACGAGTTTGTCCGGGGCATGGCAGAGCCAGCAATGTCTGGAGCTGCCACCACTGTGGTGCAGAACACAGGGTCTTAACCTGGGTGAGGATTTCAGGTGAACTTGGATGGGAAAGAAATTCCATTTTTATTTTCCCTGACCTCTAACTACACATTGGCTTGTTCTTCCATTAGGAGCACAGGCAACAAAGCACCCCATGGTGGGCACACCGTTTCATACTGCATTGTAGCTGTTGCAGGTGTCATCAATAACTTTCATGCTTGTCTCTGTTTTGTAATTACGGTAGTTGTAGGCTGGATAACTTAAGCTATTAACAAAGAAGCACACGCATTATCATACCACAGTTGGAGAGGGGGTTGTTACGTTTTGTTAGCTGTATTTCAACATACTGGCTTCCTTGAAAAGCCCATGTACTTTATTTCATGCATTTGAAGTCTGAAGTCTGAGAAAGGGTCCATAGGCTTCCTCAGGCTGCCACAGGAGTTCGTGACAAAGAGCAGCAGGGTAAGAGCCCCTGGCCTGGACACTAGAAACATATACCAGTGCCATTGCGTCACTTTTAAGACGAGCTCTGTGCAGTTGGAATGTTTTAAAGATGCACTGTCACTTGAGGAAGACAGGTGATCTTCCTGTGGCACAAATAAAGGCAATGAGATTTCTCTCCTTCCCTGTAGAGCAACACAATTGATAAATGGCCAATAATCTCCACCAAATTGGCAGCAGCAGGCCGCCGGAAGGCAGCAGGCATATTCGTCTTTGTGAATTGTTTTACTATGACGCTGTCTCATTTCCAGGAATCAGACGGTTAAAATGATATATTTTTGTGGTTTGGCATTTGGAGTTTTGCTCTGGCTTTGCTGTAACTGCCAACATCTGCAAATTATTATGTGCTTAAAAAAAAATCAACCACCACCACAGGCTGCCCCCACTGTCCCTAGCTGGACCAAGCCTCCTGCCAGGCCACAGGGCAGAGTTCTTGGACCAGGAGGCAGCCTAGGAAGCCCCCAGGACAGTTATGGATAGAGCCAGGAGCCTGATACACACACAGCAGTCTCAGTTTCCAGGTACCCGTTCTCACATTGTCCATGCACGTGTTTGAGGAAAGACAAAAAAAACAAAAACGACGGTTGCCAAAAATAAAAATGTTTCCTTGTCAAAGTTTATCTGTGTCAATGTCAAGAGACTTCTGGTTCTTAGACTCATTTTGGCTCGAGGCCACCAGAAGTGAACCCTGGTTTCTAAACGCAGAAGCAGAGGCACTGGCCGATCATGGAAGACGCCTGAAACTGTTTGAGGGGCCCAAGGCTGGTGCTCAGAAACTTGGCAGGATCAAGCACCTCGCTCAGGAATTCATCCCCTGCTTGTCTAAGCCGGCTGGCTCTGGTGACTGACTCAGAACAACAGAGCAGATGTTTGTGTGGGAGGCAAGCCTCACCCAACATCTGCCCTGCGGCGGGAAGGCCTGGCTGTTCACAGATAGACCTGGAGTTCCCTGGTGGGCGGCACAATTAGCTGGTGCTGCGTCACATGTAATCTAATTACAGGGGGAAATTGGCTCAAACCCTGGGTGATAAGGAGTGCAACTGCTTCAGGTGACTCTGTAATTTTTCCTCCATTAATTTTCTCCATAATGCACGTGATTGTCATGAGGGTTAATTAAAAAGAACGTTGAGTGTCCTCATGTGACATGTAGCTGGACCAGAAAGTGTTGAGTACCTGCTCATGTGTGCAAGAGGAGGAGGGAGGAGCACGTCACTGAACTTCACATGAAATTGAATACTCGGGACTAGAGACAGCAGAGGGTTTTGGTGAAATCAGACACATTTGCAAAGCAGCACGCCGTGGTAATCCAATTCGGATATACTCAGATGAATTGTATAAACAATGAGAATGGAAGGCAAAAAGGTGATTCCAGGGAGGCTTCCTGGAGGAGGTGAGCTCTTAAAAGAGGTGATGTGCACAGGTAGAGAAAATATATGAAAAAAAAAAAAAAGAGCACTAGAGCTAAGGACAGGGAGGATCACAGTCATAGGGACAAGGGTCCAAAACCATGTGGTTAGAACCTGAAGACAAAGAACCAACAACTAGATTTTTTTTTTTTTTTTTTTGGAGACAGAGTCTCCCTTTGTTGCCCAGGCTGGAGTGCAGTGGTGCAATCTCGGTTCACTGCAACCTCTGCTTCCTGGGTGCAAGCAATTCTTCTGCCTCAGCCTCCCAAGTAGCTGGGATTACAGGCATGCACCATCACACCTGGCTAATTTTTTGTATTTTTAGTAGAGACAGGATGTCACCACATTGGCCAAGCTGGCCTTGAACTCCTGACCTTGTGATTTGCCTGCCTCGGCCTCCTAAAGTGCTGGGATTACAGGTGTGAGCCACTGCGCCTGGCCAGAATCAGACTCAAGGGAAAAGTTTCCTTCAAAGATAACAGCTGATGGGGGCAAGGCGGTATCGAGGGATAGAGTATGTCCAACCCCAAGCTATAAGCAAAAGTCCAACACCTGATACCTCTTGTCTGCAACCCATCTCAAAGCCACCAAGCCTTGTGTAGATATCACCCAGCATGGCCAAGACACCAAGTGAGCAGAGCCTGGTAACATCTAGGATTTGTACTTAGCAGGTGATGAATAAACCCGCGCTGTCTGACTTAGGAACTTTGACCTCAAGCTCATCACTCTATTATTTGTGGATTAACTCAATGATAGCTTTAGTTCTTGGTTGTTCATGAAGTGGATGGCACGTCATTCTAGGCAATGCATAACACACCTGTTTAAAAAATGTTTGTGTATGCATCTTAGATCACATTAAAATTACTTTGCATTTTGGACCATACAGCAACTGATGCGGTTGGCAGTAGGGTGTGGACACTCCAGCCCTTCAGCGTGGATGTGCAAGCCACATGTTTTAATCAGGTGGAGGCACACTCTTCCCTAAATACTAGACTGGCATCAGCAGCTGGAGTCCCCGATCTAGTGGCCTTGCTGACAGTATCTCAAGCAATTGTTTTAACTTGAGACTTCATAATGACAATCCAAAGCTCATTTGATTATGATTGTCACTGGGGAAGGCATTATTCAGAGTGTAGCAAATAGATAATATAGCTTTATCTACACAGCGTCATTCTGAGTGCAGCAAGGAAATCCTATGCCTTGATCTACACACATACAAACACACACACGTGAAGTCAGGAATATCTGACAATGCAGTTTTGGTGTCCCCAAGCCTGTGACGGGTGTGTGAGGTAGCCCCATTCCGAGTCTGGCCCAATCCTCTGCTTATGTTTGGGTTCTGGGTTTGCTCATTCCCTGGGCTTTCCCTGTGAGCTCTGCCTCTGTGGATCCCACTCCAGAGAGTGCTGGCATCGCCTCTTTCTTCAGGATCTGAAGCCTCTTTCAATTCAGGACTTGAAATCAATTGCAGAGAACTCTCAGAGTGCCGGTGACTGCTTTAGTCCCTGGGGCTGCCATAACAAAGCACCGCAAGTGGGAGGCTTAAAACAACGAGAATTTATTATCTCACCATTCCAGAAACCAGAATGCTGAAAGCAAGATACTGGCATGGTCGGTTCTCTCGAAGGACTGGGACGAAGAATCTGTTCCTTGCCTTGCCTTTCCATTCTGCTGCTTCCAGCCATCGCTGGCTGTCACATGGCCTTCTCCCTCTAGAGTGTGTCTCTGTGTCTGTCCTCCTTTTCTTGTGACATCACCCGTCATATCAGAGTAAGCATCCACCAGACACGAGTGTGACTTCATCTCAAATAACTGCATCGGCAGTGACCCTATTCCCAAAGCAAGCCAAATGCTGAAGCACCAGGGGTTAAGATTTCAGTGTGTCTCTTGTGGGGACACAATTGAACCCACAGCAGTTAGATACATAGTCCTCATTAACCATGCATGTAGGCCTGCTTTCTGCTGTGTCTAACAGATGCGCTTCTCTGTCCGAGGTTGAAAGTTAAGGCAGCTCCCTCCCTGCCAAAGTACCCCACGCATGGGTCCCTGCCACAGCTGGTGGTTACTAGAAGTCTTTCATACTCTTCAGTCCTGAGGCAATAATTTCGTGTTTCCATGCACCCATATATAGACCCTGGAGCTTTTGGCAGGAGGAGAAGGATTTCTAAGTTGAGTCTGTTTAAAAGCGTCTCCCCAGTGAAGGGTCACCAGATTTAGCAAATAAAAATACAGGACACCTAGTTAAATTTGAATTTCAGGTAAACAATGAATAATTCAGGATAAGCGTGTCCCATGCAATATTTGGAACACACGCTATAAAAATTGTGCAATTTCGTGCCGCTGAGTGTCCTGTACTTTATCTGGGCAAGGCTGCACTGCCGGCACCGGAGAGTCCTTGAAGTGAGTCTCCTGATCCTACCCCACCGTCTCCTGCTCCAGTCATGGCTCCATCTTCCCGAGAGGCTGAGGGCTCTCTGTGTAACCCCCATGGGGACAGGGGCATTACAAGATGCAAGGATGTGAATGGAAGAAAAACACAAGATCTATACATTTGGAAAGGGGATCTTTATTTCTTCTAAAGGATTACAGCCTGCAGAGTGGCCGTTCTGATCGACCGGGAGACGCAGCCTCTGGCAGAAACAGCTGACAGGCACCCGGAAGGAGGAAGTGTTGAGGCAGGAGCCTCATGCTGAACTGAGCTGGCCAAACATACATATTCAGCAGGTTCCAGGAGGAGCTATGATTATTCACAAAGGGAGCCCTGACCCTGCCTGCTGAACATGCATGTTACATGCGTCCCATGGTCACTTTGGGGCGGAGACTTCACATTTAAATGCATTACAATGAGTCCCTACATGTCGAAAGGTGAGGCAGGGACTTAAAGGCATACAAGTGTGCCGTTTCTGTAAACCTCCTGACCCAGGGCTATGGTTGGTGGTCTCATACCAGGAGACTGAAGTTAGCCTCTTGTCCAATCGAAGCTATAGTCACTGCTGTGGAACGGGGTGGACCTGCATCTGCGGGTGGACGAGCTGCAGTTGTTTGAATCTCGCTCATCTCGGGGTCATGCATGTTTAGCTGCTGGAGGAAAAGAAGACGCTGCGGTGTGAGAGCGGAGTCTGTTCTCTAAGTGTAGGGTACACGGTTTGACCCTTGCCTGGCGTGGCCTGAGGTCCTGCTTATAATTTGGTGTCTTATTGCCATAAAGAGTCTGTGCTGTCGGTCCCGTGTTCTCTATTTTAGCCTGATCGACGGTCAGTTGTCATCTAAACCACAAAAGGGAGGGGCTGTGACGAGGCGTGTTCCATCACCCGTCGTGGCTGGGAACTCTGCTTTCAGGTTTCTCTGGGGTCTCCTTGGTGAAGTGGGGGTCTGTTCAGTCACTTGGGGGACTTCAGATTTTATTTGTAGCTCTGAAAGAGTAGCCAATGGGGACCAACATGGAATTTAAAACGTATAGCAGATAACTTCCAAATAAACTGCTCCGTGGACATGATCCAGATTTGACTCCATGGTAGCGCTGTCCCCTCCTCTGCCACCATACTCCTCGAGGAGCCGGACATGCCCTCGAAGGAGAGAGAGCTGCCTTGTCCACACCCACAAAGAAAGAATTCAGCTCACATATTTCCCGGGCTTCCCTGCACATATAGGGACTCTGTATGTAATTAACTGACAATGTGGGTGGAATTGCAGGTTTGGAAATCAAGTCTGAGGCTCTATAACTCAGCCTGGCTCTGTGCACACAAGCCCTCAACTTTCATCTGAGCTGGACTAAAGTGGGAAGGGCCCCTGGTCAACACACACTGAACCCAGCAGCTAGTACACACCCTGCTCAGCTGCCATGGGCTCTGCAAAGAATTCCAGCTCCCTCTATTCCCCACGCCTCACATGGAAATGTCTTTCCCCGTTTGAGAGAGGTGTGCGCATGGATGCATGCACGTACGTGTGCAGACGTGTGTGTGTGCTTAATGAAAAGCAGCTTGTTCAGAGTTAGTCAAAGGTTCTGGGCATGAAACGCGGCTTTGAGCCCTTGCACAGCAGCTTTGAGGGGAGGCGTGTGTTGGTCGGAGCCTGAAACCAGACGCCTGGAACGCCGCCCAGCCAAACCCACCCGCAACTCTGATGCAGGAGCTCGCACAGAGCATGACCCATTTCTCCAGGTTTGTTTTTTCTTTATCTACAAAGAAGTAGAAGGAGAAGGGAAAAGAACAGGAGTCCTAAAAGGCATCTGACTGCCCAGGAGGGTCGCTGGAATTGACTCAAGTCAGTGAAATGCTTTGAAGATTAACGGGCCCATATAAATGTTAATTTGTTATGAGGTTTCTGCTAGGACGTTAAACAGAGCAGGGAGGACTTGCATATAAAACGCAGCATGGAGTCCTTGGGTATAATTAGTGCCTATGGAGGCCTCTGTACGGGACTCAGTAGAGGTTCTTGTGGGAGAGCAGTCAGGAGCCATTCGAGCCCTGTTTCTTTTAGACACGAAAGTGGGGCTGTGGGCAAATCGGTTCCTCAGAACAGTCACTGCCTGGGAAGCAAAACCATGGAATGAAATGCTAGGGACAGTCCCCTAACACAGGGGTGGGATAATCAACGGGATCTACCTTTGGAAAACCCTGAGTCCCTTGAAGGGAAGAGGCAACACAGTGCTGCTCGTTCACCACCACCAGCAGCGCGCTTGCTTTAATGAGGACAAGACCCAGATGACTGGTCCCTGTGCCTCCCTCGAAGGGACCTCAGACCCCCAAACTGAGAAGTCCCCACCTTCCCACAGACTCAGGGTACTTCTTGTGGGAAAGCACACCCCACACTTACAGTGACAGCAGTCAAGCTGACCTCAAAAATCCTCTAGGAAAATAAAAATTAAACCAATCCACAGGATGTTACCCAAAGTCCTAGCTTCACAAACTGGAAACAGCGCGACCAGTTGCGGTCCAGAGGTCTTGGTGACCTGGCAGTGACAGGATCTTCTCAGGCTGCCTCTGTGCCGCCCTTCTGTGCTGAGATGTACCTGTCTGGGGGACTGGGGTTAGGAAACCCAGTGGGTGACTGGGGGGAAATCAAGAACCAGCAAAGAAAACAACTCACAGGCATATTCACATTTGAAAATGCTTCAGGTGCAGTTTACATGTTCTGTAGAGGTTGGTGAAAGTTACACAAATTATGCAAATGTCATGTGGCTCACCTACTGTCATGGGCAATATTGTGTCCCCCACAAAATTAATCTGTTGAAGCCTAACTCCCAGGACCTCAAATACAGTGACTGTATTTGGAGGCAGAGCCTTTAAAGGGTGATGAAGTTCAGATGAGGCCATTTGGTGGGCCCTAATCCAATCTGCCTGGTGTCCTTATAGAAAGACACAGAGACCTCGGGATGCACAGAGGAGAGGCCTCTGCAAGCTGAAGAGGAGACTCAGGAGAAAGCAAACCCACAGGCACCTTGACCTTGAACTTGTGGCGTTGAGTTTCCAGAACTGTGAAAAATAAACTCTTGCTGTTTAAACCTCCAGTCTGTGGTCCTTTGCCATGACAGTCCCAGCAAACCAATACAAAGATCATCAGAGAGCCAGAGGCCGAGGGGCTCCCACCGGCCTGGGTGCCTGAGGCAGCACGCCCGAACCCCGGGGTCCTGGGTGCACCAACCCTACCCCTGGCTCCAGGACACCAGCTCACAACCACAGCTTCACTCATCCAGAGGCCAAGTGCTTGGAATGAGTGAACTGCTCATTCCAAGAACACTCACTGGAATGAGCAGTTCAGGGCTTTGGGATCCCCTCCTCCAGGCAGTCTTCTCTGACTGCAGCCACCTTCCTCAAGCCAGGTACCCTGTACTACTCCAGTCTCTCAAAGAACCCTGGAGTTCCACGTATTGGAGCACTTTCCACACTGTGTGCTGACTTCCCGGCTCCCCAAGCCCAGCCCCCAGAAAGCCTTGCTCCAGGACATGTTTCTGCCTTTCCTTATCCCTGCATTTCTCCTCCTTGCTCAGCACCTGGCCCTCAATGAGCAGAGTTCTCATACTTCACAGCTGGCCACTGCCCATGACATCTGGATGCTGGAGGGAGCAGGAGCATGGGCACTGAAGCCTGCTGGCAGGTCAGGATGCTTCTGAGCAGAGGAGGAGAGGTGTTTTGGCAGAGTGAACAGCGTGTGTGCTGGCCCAGAGGTGAGCCGCAGCAGCTCCAGTAGCTGAAGAAGGTCAGGAGGGTTGTGGGAAAAAGCCAGAGGAGGTGGGGAGGGCTTCAGAGGGGGCTGGAGGGGTTGGTAAGGGCTAGGCCACCAAGGACCCGGTGAGCAGTTCAGGACTTTGGGATCTACTGACAAGGGAATGACCCTAGGGTTTCTCTGCAGGTTCCAAGCCCTCTGCCCCTCAATGGCTGGCAGTTTTCAAATCCCATAACCCCTACCCGTGGTATTCTGCCCCTAAGGATGTCCACGGATGAGAAGACTGGCCTTCCAAGTTTTTCTATCAACCCCCCAGTAAGGCTTCAGCAGCACTAAGCCCAGCAGAGCCTCCTGTGGCACCCGAAAGCTGCCTTCTGTCTTGGGAGCCTCATCTGATCTGCGGTACGATGCCTCCCACCCTCTCCTCCCTGGGGCCTCTTTCCTTCCATCATCAGGGGAACTCACTCCCCTGAAAGGAGAGGGCCGAGATGGGAGCAATGTGCTACGCCAGCAGCCGGTCACACAGCTCCCTGAGCTCCGAACAAAAGAAGTACCAGGACCCAGGCACCTTTGTCAAAAGATAGCCAGTCTAGCCTCTGCTCCCAGAAGGCTCCAGCCTGGGGCCTGTGGGGCGAACACAAGCTCCTGCACAGTCCGGCCCACTAGATATAAAACATCTAGATGACTTTGCAGAGGGGAAAATATATCACATTGCTAGGATGTCCTTGGTTGCAGTGAATAGCCCAGGGAGAGGTAGAACAATTCATTCCAGAGACCAGCATGAGTACGGAAGTTGACAAGGACAACTCAGGGCTTTCCAAACAAAAGAAGGAAGAAGCCAAGATAAGGATTTGGGACATTTGGCCGACAAATGGAGGAAATAATCATTTCCAAACCACTCTTGAATGTGCATTTCATCCATATTTATAAGAATGCAAGCCTGCACACGGCTTCCACCCTGTGGCACCCCGTCATGGGCAGGGACTTGGTTTACAGACTTTCATATTTGCAGATGGCATCTCTCATGCACATACATTCTGCATATATTTTGACATAAATAAACACGGTTTGGTTTTAAGAAATTTTAAACAAGTGATGTAAAAATATTGAAATAAGATGGTAAGGTTTATTTGAAGTTCTTCTAGATCCAGCTCTCTCCCCAGGTTCTGCCTATGGTAACTGCTCCCTCCCCTTGGCCCTTCAGACAGAGCACTAGTAAGGGCTCCCCACTGTTTCTAGACCTGGGGTGTTGCAACAACCTCAGCCCTGCCCCAGCTTTATAATGGTACCTTTACTCAATTCTACTCTTCAATTGCCACATATTAGTGGGCCATCTGACCAACACAGGGGGATCAGGCAAGAAGAACCAGAGAAATAAAAAGGAAATCAAGAAAAATGGTGCCCCAGAAGCCAAGATAATTTCAAGAAATGGAGTATGACCTTAGGATAAGAGTTGCAGAGGTTAAGAACTTCAAGAGAGGCCATGAGAGTAGGAAGAAATCTTTCCAGAATGAAATTATTCCTCAAACATGTGAGACATTATATTCACTCTAGGGGAATGCCGTGAATATAGCAAGAGGGTGATAACATCTGTGACTGGCTGAGTTAATGAATCAATCAATCATAGTCATTCAACAGATACTTGTTAAACAGTCAAATGAGTGAATGAGTGGAAGCAAGGGATAGGACTGGTGCGTTTCAGTTCACATACTAAGGAACCCCCATAGTAAGCATCAGCAGTTGTGCAATTTGTTGTTGGCATCCTAAGTTCTGAAATGTAATATATTCTACATTTTCTCCCTTTTATTTCCTTTCCCGAAGTTTCTAAAAATAAAACGAAACATCCGTGTGCATGAGTGATCCCTGGCTACCTGCCATTGCACACATTCCTTCTCTCCGTCGCTCTCTCTGCGATATTCAGTTCTTGGCCTCCCCTCGGCCTCTGGCTCTCTGATGGTCACTTGACTGCAGTCTCCAAAAGCCCAGAGGTCAGCTAATCCCGGGATCGGCACCAAGCTTGGCTCTGGGCAGATCTCTTACCTTCTAAAGAGCTTTTTCACTGGGTCTTTGATGTTATTTCACCAGCTCTGTGTGTCAGGACAGGAATGTTCTCTTATTCTCTCTTGCTCTCTCTTTCATACAGACACACACACGCACCAACATGAACACTTACCCCACATGCTCATGCTCACCTCACCCAAGGAACCCAAGGCCCTGGCATCCGGAATGAGAGCCAAAGCCAAAACCAGCTCAAGATTTCCTTCCCCCGTCCCCGTGCAGGGCAGTGGGCCACCCATTCCCAAGGAAAGGCCTCCAACTCCCTTCGTCCAGTTCCCTGCCCTGGACCTGTCCTCATCCTCTCTCTCCTGAAAGTAACACAGGCCTTGGTCCCATGCTGGGATGGGGTGTGGGGTGGAGGAGCTGCATTTAGACAAGGAAAAGCCCCCAGATTCCTGAGCACGCACCCACACAGGCCTCTGGGACACATTCTGGATGGCTCTGGGCAGATGGCTGTGTTTCCTTCTTTTTCCAGAAAAAAAAAACTCCAGACAACGCATTGATCACAAATGCTAATATCCCAGCAATTGATAGGACTGGATCTCGCTACGTGAAAAGAAAGGACGCCCAACAGGCGTTATATACACGTGCGCCTCTCATGCTGTCTCTGTCTCTAACTCTGTCTCAATGCTCTGTCTGTCTCTGTCTCTCTCTGTGTGTCTCTGTCTCTTTCTGTAGCTCTGTCTCTCTCTGCCTGTGTTTTTCTCTGTCTCTGGCTCTCTGTTGTGTAACTCTCCATCTCCCTCCCCTCTCTCTCCCTACCCCCACTGTGTATCCAATTCAGCTCAAGCCTGTCTCCCTCACACTTCCTATAAGCCCCTCCTGGAATGGCCCACCCCCAAAAGCCACTCGTGAAGTGAGGACACATGAGCTTTCAAAATACTTGACCTCACCACACGACCTCAGCTGGACTCTGGCTCCAAGCAGGGAGTGGAAAATATCCCCACGTGTAGCTGAAACGAGGCCACAGCAGTGAAGACGGCCTGGACTTGGAAGGGGATGGCCAGGAAAGGCATGGCGGGGAGACAGGGCTTGATTCTGGGTCCCCGGCTCCAGACCGCGGTTGGGTTGTGGTGCTGCTCACCCAAGTGAGGAACCAGGAGGAGGAACCAGTCTAGAGAGGTCCAGACCAGCGAGTGGCATCTAGGGTCCTTGGGGTTAAGAGGTGAGCAGAGGAGAAGAAACCAGAGAAGAACATTAGAAAGAAGGGATTTGGAAAACTTTCTTTCATTCAACAAATGCCTGCCATGGCCAAGCACCTTCTGTGTGTGAGGCGCTGTTCCAGTCACCAGGCCTGCAGCAGGAATGAAGAGGCAGCCCACCTGCAAGAGGCTGGCTGGAAGGGAAGAGGCTGGCTGGACGGGAACAGCCTCGGGAGACAGACAAAAGACAGGAATGAAGCTCTGGGTGCATCTAGTGGTAACACGTGCAGCAGACGAATGAAGTAAGGTGCGGGAAGAAAACGTGGGGGTGGCTGCAAACTTAGGCAGTAAATTCATCCACTCGGGCTGCCATCACAAAGTCCACAGGCTGGGCAGCTTAAGCAATACACATTTAGTTTCCACACTTCTGGAGGCTGAGACTCTCAGATCAAGGTGCCCGCAAGGTTGGTTTCTCCTGAGGCCTCACTCCTTGGCTTACAGGTGGCCTCTTTCCCTTGCCGGGTCTGCAAACAGTCTTCCCTCTGTGTGTGTCCCACTCTCTTCTTATAAGAACACCAGTCAGATTGGATTAGGGTCCATCCCATGACCTTATTTTATTTTAATTACATCTGGAAAGACCCTATCTCCAAATTCAGTCACAGTCGGAGATGCTGAGGTGTGAGGCTTCAGCCGATGGATTTTGGGGGACACGATTCAGCCCATAACAGTTATGCAAGCCAGACACCTTCCGGACCTGCAGACCTACCATTCCTGCTTTTCCTCTCTGCCCTGTGCCCCAGGACATTGACCCAAAAACTGCATTTATGACTCCCTGCCTCCCAGCCTCATGAAGGAGCAGCACATCAAGACACAGCGACGAGAGAGGAGACAGGAGGGAGGAGGGTGTTCTCTGTTTATTCCCTGCCCTCCCTGCTTGGTTGCTTCAGGCAGGCTGCATTCCCTCTACCCCAAGGTGACAGCGCCTGTTAGATGCACCTGCTCCATCCAGCTCTCTCCCCAGGTTCTGCTGATGGTAACTGCTCCCTCCCCACGTTGGCCCTTCAGACAGAGGGCTGGTAAGAGCTCCCCACTGTTTCTAGACCTGGAGTGTTGCAACAACCTCAACCCTGCCCCCAGCTTTGCAATGGTACCTTTACTAAATTCTACTCTTCAATTGCTAGTGGGCCATCCAACCAGTACAGGGGGATCAGGCAGGAAGAATCAGAGAAATAAAAACGAAAGCAAGAAAAAATGGTGCCCCAGAAGCCAAGATAATTTCAAGAAGTGAGGTATGATCTTATGATAAGAGTTGCAGAGGTTAAGAACTTGAAGACAGGCCGTGAATGTAGGAAGAGGCAGGGCCCACGCAACCCCAGTGGTTGGGGCAGGATGCTCATCAAAGCAAAACAAACTCTTAGTTAAGGAGAAGTCAGGGCAGATTTCACAGTCAGAAAACACACAACCCCCTTATCTATGCTGCAGTCCACATTCAACAAGCACTTGCTGCCGTGAAGCCCTCATGACTCCTCAGTCTTGCATGCAGGACACATGTGAATGTGTGAATGTGTGTGTATGTGTGTTGTGTGGGTGTGCATGCATGTATGGACACATACACAAATGAATGAATGACCTGTGATTATGAGGTTTTATTCCATTACTGCATATAGTATACAGATCTCTAACTACCAGCATGCAAGGCTGAACAATTAATATTAAATAACAATGAATATTAATCTAGCTTTGGCAATAAAGCCTTATTTATGAAAGCTACACCTCTCGAAAGTATGTTTTCTGTTACTTTTTAATTTTTGATACAATCTTTATATTTTCATTATTTTGGTATTAAAGCCCTTTCTTTTTTAGTAGACTTTATTTTTAAAGCAGTTTTAGGTTCACAGCAAAACTGAGCAAAAAACACAGAAAGTTCCCATATGCTCCCTGTCCCCCACACCCCACACAAGCCTCCCTTATGATCAGCATCCCACACCATAATGTCCAGTTTTAAAATATGCTTCAACCCATTTAAACAACCATAGAATTTTTCCAAAATCTTCCTGACAACAAACAGCATGAATACATGCCTGCTGGCTGGGAGTGAGAACCAAGAGATTGGAGACTCTCTTCCACGTTGTTCTAAAGCCAAGAGTTAAGCCTACAGCAAACATCCAGCCTCCTCCCTCTGCCTTGGCCATTCTGCCTTGATAACCACAGCCATCCACTTCAGCAATTTCAACCACTTACTTTCCAAGCCTACGAAATCTTCCTTTGGCTCCAGTTACAAGGGGGAGGCATTGGCTAAAGCAGATCATCGTCTCTGTGGGTACACCTGGGAGGCAATGACATGCAGTGGCTGAATGCCCCCATCCCCACAGAGACAGAACTGTAGTGGAGTGCTATTCACTGACATTGCAGAAACATCTTTGTCTAAGCATAACATCGTCTAGCCAGTTACAGGAACAAGTGGCTTCATCCCAAATAAAAATTATAAAGAAAAAAAAAATTAAAGGAAATTGGGGTCTGTTGGCTCAACTAGCCAGTCTTGCAGCTGGAAATAAAATCAGAGGCCAGCCTCAAAAATGGACAAAGGACTTGAATAGTCCTTGAATATGTCTCTCCAAAGAAGGCATACAGGTGGCCAGTAAGTGCCTGAAAAGACCTTCAACAGCACTAAACATTAGGGAAATGAAAAGCAAAACGTCATGTAATACCGCTTTTCAACCTCAGGATACCTAGTGGGTTTCTTTTTTTCCATTCCTTTCTTTAAAAAAAAAAAACAACAAACAAAAAAACCTTTTAGGTTCGGGGTACATGTGAAGGTTTGTTACATAAGTAAACTCGTGTGTGATGGGGGTTTGTTATACAGATTATTTCATCACCCAGGTATTAAGCCCAGGACCCAATAGTTCTCTTTTCTGCTCCTCTTTCCTCCCACTCTCCCCTTCAAGTAGACATCAGTGTCTGTTGTTTTCTTCTCTGTGTTCATGAGTTCTTATCATTTACCTCCCACTTATAAGTGAGAAGATGTGATATTTGGTTTTCTGTTCCTGTGTTAGTTTGCTAAGGATAATAGCCTCTAGCTCCATCCATGTTCCCACAAAAGACATGATCTCATTCTTTTATATAGCTGCATAGTATTGCATGGTGTATATGTACCACATATTCTTTATCCAATCTGTCATTGATGGGCATTTAGGTTGATTCCACCTGTTTGCTATTGTGAACAGTGCTGCAATGGACATTCATGTGCATGTGTCTTTAAGGTAGAATGACTTATACTCCTTTGGGTATATACTCAGTAATAGGATTGCTTGGTCGGACGGTAGTTCTGTTTTCAGCTCTTTGAAGAATTGCCATACTGCTTTTTACAATGGTTGAACTAATTTACACTCCCACTAAGAGTATAGGAGTTCCCTTTTCTCTGCAACCTTGCCAACATCTGTTATTAATATTTTTTGGCTTTTTAATCATTGCCATTCTGACCGGTGTGAGATGGTTTTTCATTGTGGTTTTGATTTGCATTTCTCTAGTGATCAGTGATGTGGAGCTTTTCTTCATGTGCTTGTTGGCCACATGTATGTATTCCTTTGAGAAGTGTCTGTTCATGTCCTTTGCCCACTTTTTAATGGGGTTGTTTGTTTTTCTTCTGTAAATTTATTTAAGTTCCTTATAGGTGCTAAATATTAGACCTTTGTCAGATGCATAGTTTGCAAATATTTTCTCCCATTCTGTAGGTTGTCTGTTTACTCTGTTGATAGTTTCTTTTGCTGTGCAGAAGCTCTTCAGTTTGATTAGATTTCACTTGTCAATTTTTGCTTTTGTTGTGATTGCTTTTGGTGTCTTTGTCATAACATCTTTGCCCATTCTTATGTGCAGGACAGGATACCTAACATTTTTTTAAAAATCAGAACACTTGTGCATTGCTGGTAGGAATATAAAGTGGGGTAGTAGCTGTGGTACGGTAATTCCTTGAAAAATTAAACAGAGAATTACTATATCATACAGCAATTCCATTTCTGGCTATCTACATTAGCAAATTGAAAGCAAAGACTTGAACAGATATTTGCACCAATGCTCATTATTTGCAATAGCCAAAAGGTAGAAACAACCCAAATGTCCATCAATAGATGAATAAAATGTGATAATACATGTAATAAAATATTATTCAGCCACTAAAAAAAATGAACTTCTAACTCATGCTGCAACATGGGTGAACCCTCAGGATATTATGCTAAATGAAATAAGCCATATACAAAAGGACCAATACTGTATAATTCCATTTATATGAATTACCAAGGATAATCAAATCATAGAGACAGAAAATGGAACCATAGTTACCAGGAGATGAGAGGAGGAGGGAGGGAGGGAGTTGGTGTGTCGTGGTGACAGAGTTTCAGTTATGCAAGATTAAAAAAAAAGTTCTGGAGATGGATCATGGTGATAGTTATGCAATAGTATGAATGTCTTTTATGCTACTGGATTGTACGCTCAAGAAAGACTAAAATGGTAAATTTTATGTTAGGTATTTTACCACAATTTTTTTTAAGTTCACTTAAAAAAATTAAAATCAGGAGCCAGCACCCCTTTTTGCACCAAGTCTTCCCATCAGAGCAGGGATAGGCCAGGGAGACTACCTGTGTCAGAGCCACAAGGGACAGTGGCCTCTGGAGATGGGTCTGGGAGGCAGGGGCAGCGTCATTCTCTCTGTCCTCTCTCTCACCGGGAATGACATGCGGGTAAGTGGTGGAGCCAGCATCCAACCCAGAGACCCTCGTCCTTATCTACCTTCTGCTGTCTCTGCCCACAGCCCAGTCTTCCCCACTGCGCTGAAGTCCGTCTGCTCAGGCCCAGGCAGATCAGGCACCATACCTTCCTCTCTGTTCCTAGGTTCAATCTTTGCTTCAAATGCCTTTGGTTCTCTCATGCTGGAAAAAGAACATCTGAGAAAGATATCCATGGCTGACAGTGGGAAAATCAGAAGTACCTTTGCAAATCAGAAAATAAAGTGAAAGACCTCATAGGTGATGCACTTTCTACAGAAACTCAGCTTTGTTCCCCTATTCTCATCCCATCATTGTTCCATTTCCAGCCCAGCTCACCCTCAGCACCGGTTGCACAGCCCAGGAGTGAGACTGTCCCTGACTTGGACAAGCTGGGGGGACATGCGATCCACCAAGCCCCTAATTTATCTGGCCTTCCATAGGTTTCTGCTACAGCCTGAGGGAGGTTTACATTTATAAGAACACCCTCATTCTGGATCTTATAACGTCCTCTTTGGAATATTTCAGAGAGGAATGGAGCTGATGAGAAGGCCCAGACACTAGAGAGGATGCAGGGCTGCACAAAGCTGTCTGTCCATTTCCCCAACCTGAGGCAGGGTCGCCGTGGATGAGCACCCACTTTTAGGGACACTGGAGGTGGGACGTCCATTGTCACTCCTGTGTTGACATCACATGCTAGAAGGGAGTCCTGTTTCCTCTCTCTGATTCCCTGACGTTGCAAGGAAGCTATTTCCTCGAACTCTTGGGAAGAAGGGGAACTTCCGGCCACCAGCCTTTGTTTAGCAGCCCTTCCTGTTGTCAAGAGTGATGCCCCCACCGACCCCTGGCTCTGCTGCAAATCAGGTGATTTAACTTTGAGTCATCTGGGTGACTTCTCAGAAGCCGTAGAGGCTCACCAGGGCCTGTCATCATGGAAAGTCGGCCAAGCGTGAGATGCGTGGAGGCACAGCCTTGACCAGCAGGGAGGACAAACTCAGGAGAAGGAAGGGGAGTGACCAGGAGGGAGGAAAACGCCGTAGGACAGCGGCTCTGCAACCTGAGCACCACAGAACCCTCTGGGGCTTGTGAGAACACAGATGTCGGGGCCCCTCCCCAGCGTTTCTGATTCAGGAGGGCCAGGCAGGGCCTAAGACTCTGCATTTCCAATGAGTCCAATGAGTGGTGCTGAGGCTGCTGATCTGGGATTGGATAAGGATGCCCTGTGCTGGATGTTTCTGGAGGGACTTACCCTCCACTGCCTCAAGACCAGCCTTGTTGCCCACCCTCCTCCACCCCCACCTTAGTGCCCATGCAGAGCAGAGTCCTCCTTACACCCACCAGCCACCCCATCTCACCGCTGCTGCTGCTGGCTCTGCTCCTCGGACAGTCCTGCATAGCTCCCTGTCCTGCTCCGCGTCTCTGAATGCTGCCCAGGGCCTTCACCCTTGGCAGGGGCCCTGACCTCCATGACGTGCCAGTTACCTGCCCCTTGTAAAGCCCCCACCTGCAACCCGACTGACAGACTCAGGGCTCCTCTTCCCTGCCCATTGTGTTTTTTCCTTCCCAGCCTGACCTCCCATCTGAAAAAGCCTCCCATCCAAGGATGACCAGCTGTACATCCTCCAAGGACTCTCCTCCTTAAGGCTTTCCAACTCCCAAGCATAAAAAATACCTCTTTTTTCCCTAGTGCCCACAGAGCAGTCACTGTTCCTCGACTATGACTTCTTATGAGTAACACTGAAAACGCAGATTCCCGTCTCTACTAAAAAAAGACTTTAAAAATTAAGAATTAGCTGGGTGTGGTGGCGTGTGTTTACGGTCCTGGCTACTCTGGAGGCTGAGGCAGGGGGATCTCTTGAGTCCAGGAATTCAAGGCTGCAGAGATGGTGCCACTGCAGACTGAACCCCTGTCACTAAAATAAATACATACATAAAATAAAATAAAAATAGGTAGATAGATAGATGATAGACAGAAATGAAGAGGTGATATAGAGATATACATCACACTTCTTTGTTACTGAATGTATGCTTTTGCAAACTAATCCCTACACACACTGCCTCACCTCTCAAATCCCAGATCTGGAATACATCCCCAGGTAGGGGCTCCAATCAACTCCGAATCACTCATCTATGTTGTGTTATAGGAATGGTTTATACATATATAAACATAAATGTATACTTATGGCTACTATTTATGTGTACCTGTGTTTAGGGTAGGCAGAATAATACCCTTCCAGCCCCCAGCAAAATACAGCAAGATAGGGCCATCTCCTAATCCCTGGAACCCGTGAATATGTCACTTTACATGGCAAAAGGGACTTTGCAGATGTGATCGTGGTTGAGATGGGGAAATTCTTCTGGACTATCCAAGTGAGCCCAGGTGAATCACATGAGCCCTTAAAATAGGGATCCTTCCCCAGATGTGGGCACCGAGTGATATAAGCATGGAAGGGTCAGAGACAGAGGAGGGGGCCACCAGCCCAGGGCAGGAAGAAACCGGGAAGCACAGGAGAACAGAAACTCCAGAAAGGAGAGCAGTGCCACCACCTTCACGTTAGAGCCAGGAGGCCTGGGTCAGACGGCTGGCTCAGGAGCATCAGATAGTAAGCGTGTATTGTTTTAAGCCACTGTGTTTGTGATAAGTAGTTAGAGCAGCAGCAGAACTAATACAGCGTGTGTGTGTGTGTGTGTGTGTGTGTATCTGCATACACATGTGTGTGCGCTTGTATCCCTGCTATGCCAAAGTTCTTGAAGACAAGATGCGTGCTCAATTCACCTTTGCATCCCTTCTGGAACCCAGAAGGAACCATCACAGTGTGGACACATGAGTGTAACTCTACCCATATATTAGCAATTCTTAAGTGACACAGAATGTACATTGGCCCGGGCTGACATACGTTTCTAAGCCAGGAAAAATAGTAATGAGGGGCCAAGAGGAAATCGGTTGCCCTGGGGGTTGCCAAAATCTCTCAACTCAGAAGAGGCTTTCTAGGGGACGTCATGGCCCAAATCAGGCAACAGGGAGCTGCATCTCTGGCCTGTAATTATTTCCTTTGATAATAATGGCCTAAACTCACACTGTTTCCAGGTAGAACCCTGGAGGCTTTGCGCCTCCTTCCACGGCCTCCACCTCCCACTGACTCACCCCAGAGGCAGAGCAGCAAGAGCCAAGTCACAGTATGGGGCATCAGGAGACCCCAGGGCGGGCCCTGCCCTCCAGCCCCTCACTCCTCTCCTTGATGAATTTGGAAGCCAGCTAAGTCCAGGTAGGTGGTTGGAGGGATGGAGAAGGCCCAGGCAGGTGCTGGATACCAGACACAGGAGAGGAGACCAAAGGCGGGGAGGAGAGGGTGTTCCCAGGAAGGAGATGCCCTGCTGGGAACTCCTGCCCCCGACCAGTGGCCAGGATGCCAGCTCTCTGTTGAGCCTAACAAGCCCGGTCACAGACACCAGCTTGCCAGGTGCATGAAAATGTCATGGCTCTAATGACCCTGGCGGCTGCCCGAAATCGACCTCGAGTCTGGGATAAAGAGTCACTGACATGATAAATACCGAAAGCCAAGCAGATGAGATGAAATGGGCAGGTGGTTTCCCTTAAAGAGTTACTGAAGTGTTGTCCAAGCCTTTGACAACCTGCATCTGATGAGCAAATATTGGTTGCATGGTTGGTATGAGCCAGGTGTGGACGCAAAGGTAGGCAACACATTCCCTGTCTAGGAGGAGGCAGAATCACTCAGATTTCTTGGGAGTAAAATCTGACCCAGCTTATAGTACCTGCTTAACAATCTCAGCTCTTTTATTTTCATTATTCAGTCAGATTTGCTCCCCGCTTCCTGCCCCCCATCCTCAGCTTTTTCTTTTAGTTCAAGCAGCTAGTCCTTCCCTTGATACCAATGCAAATAGCCAAGCCCCTTCCATTCATGTAAGACCCCATCTTCTTCCACCACTAAAGAACTCATGGCTTAATAGAACATTAAAGACTTAAATTGTTTTCGATTTATTTACATGAGGCTTGGGACTCTAAAATTTCCAAAGGATGTGGAGTTACTTTGTGACCTTTTGCAACTTCATTTCTTTGCAACCCTATACAGAAAAAGGTGACCATCCTTCAAGCAGCCAATGAGGTGAATTCCCAAGAGAATTCCCAAGGGAAGAGATAACTTCGGCACCTCCTCAAAAGAGTCCAGCGTGCATGGGATCCCAATTTCTGCACATGAGTCTTCCATTTCTAAGTCATCCTAATGGCAGATACTCTGAAAATCTTCTCACTGCCCCACATCACTCAGAATCTTCTTGTCATCAGATAATGTCTTATAGAGGAGGGAGCCATGTTCTGGGAGCTCTAAGCACAAGAAACATCTGGATCCTTCTTCGAAGCCAGGGTTAACGGTCAGGGTGATGGAGACTTGAACATTTGGGATGGTCACACCATTTTTCTCCTAGCTTTACATCAAGGAAACAGGTGATACCATGGTGTGACTCAGGGCTGCATGTGACACCACTCTGCATGCTCTGGGGGCACAAGTTACCCTTATTAAAAACAAGCCCTCGAGAGATGAGAACCAATCTTTGGTGACACCAGCATTAGACGCCAGGAGCTTGGCCGTTGGCTGTAGGAATTTCCCATACAGCAACATGTTACTGAGGAATCGACACTATCACTGCAGTCCTCTGGCAGCTACTGTTTTAGACACTGACTGGGGGAGACAAGGTCTTGCACCTGCTTGCCCACTCTGTCCTCCCAGCAGCCTGGCCAGGGGTATGCATGTGACATCCTCAGCAGCCCCTCGGATGTGATACCGGGTATGAATCAGCCCATTCCTCAGATGAGGAGACTGAGGCAGCTTGGAAGTGTGTCCTACTCGAATCACATAGCGAATGAGGGGCAGAGCTGTGACCACAAAGGCCTCCCACTCCAGCCCCCTCTGTAGAGCCTTGTCCACGGCATTGAGGCCGACCCTCACACCCACTGGTGGCTGTTTCTCTGAGTCTTTCCGTCAGCTTCCTCTGCTCTGCAGCCCCGGCCTCCTCCACTTCCTCCCTCACCCTTATCTCTCTGGCACACGCTCACAAAGAGGAAAAGGGCCACGGCAGCAAGCCAAGCAGTCCGTCCAGCGCGGATGGTGGGCGGACGCCAGGCCTCCTCTTGAACCCCTTCCCCACAGAGGCCTTGCCGGCAGCCACGGAGCCTGCCTCGAGCAGGAAACGGCGAGAAGGGAGACAGCAGGGTGGGCGCGTGCTGAGACCGGGGCTACCGCCCTGCCAGATGCTGGAAGGCACTTGCTTTTATGCTTTCAGACACGGGTCCCTGGAAGGAGATGTCCCCAGCGGTATGCATTTCCTAGGGCTGCCATAACAATTACCACAAACTAGGTGTTAATTCTTTTGTTCTTAAAACAACGGACATTTATCCTCTTAGAGTTCTGGGGGGCAGAAGTCTGGCGTCAAGGCGGTGGTGCCGCCACGCTCCCCTGAAGGCTCAGGGAGGAACCTCCTCTGCCTGTCCCAGCCACCATCCTCAGCATTCCCCGCCTGTGGCTGCACCACTCTCATCTCTGCGTCCAGCTTCACATGGCCTTCACCCCGTGTCTCTCTCCTCTTCCTAGGATATCGGGCATTGGATTTAGGGCCCACTCTAATTCAGTATGACCTTATCTTGACTTAACATCTGCAAAGACCCTACTTCTAAATAAAGTCACATGCTGAGGTTCTGGTTACACATGAATTTGGGGGGACATTTTCAATCCACTTAGCAATGTCCTGTACCCACTTCCTCTGCCAGGCCTCTCCTGAAAACAAGCAGGTGGAGACACCGCCCAGAGGGGCATCAGGACAGCATCTGGCATCATCAGCCTTCCTGGTGACAGGTAGACTCAGGGAGGTGGGGCTTGGGTCCCAGCTCCCCCTTTCCTGCCCCCATGCCTCAGCTTTTTCTTTTAGTTCAAGCATCTAATCCTTCCTCTGATACCAATGCAAATAGCCAAGACCCTTCCATTCATAGAAGACCCCATCTTCTTCCACCACTAAACAACTCTTGGCATAGTAAGAACATAAATGACTTAAATTGCTTTCGATTTATTTACATGAGGTCTGGCACTCTGAAATTTCAAAGGATATGGATTAGGGGTGGGGTGGGGAGATGAAAGGACATCAAGTTTGACTCAGTCCATACTTAGGGAACAACTGCAAAGTTTCCTAGGGTCTACGTAGGCTGGAAAAGACACGTTCCCAAAGTTATGCAGCCCCCATTCCTCAGATTCAGTCTTGCACCGAATGTCAGGCAACTAGTTTTTCAACTTAGGGTTTTCAAGTCGATTTCCTCTCAAGTTCTGTGTGTCTGTATATTGGAAAGCCCTGCAGCTGGGGTCGGACGTCCTGGCTGGGCTTTATCATGTTGCGTGAGTCCATGAGTCCTCAGTCAGAGATTCCATGGTAATACAGAGAGAGATGAGGGTAGAAACGTAGCTCACCGTGGCGACCCCACAATGGGGACCGCCACAGTGAGAGTGCTTCCCAAGCTCTACACAGCACCCAACCCTTCCTGGTCATGCGTGATTCAGTGGGTCAGAAAGACAAGTGGGTGAGAGCAGATCACAGCTCTCCAAGAGCAAGGTTCTCTAGGAAGGAATGATCCAGAGAACAGAGTGGCTGTCAGACAACTTGGGAGAAACACTGTTCTGTGTAGTTGAGGAGATTCAAGATTTAGACTTGAAGATCTGAGACAAGTATGAAATGGGGCTTCTGTTTTCCACTGGGTTTATTCAAATAGAGGGTCCCCTGCTTCTCCCAGCCCTTTCTGTGGTTAAAAGACATCACTGGTCATGTACTTTCTGTTTCCTCTGTCCTGCTCACCCCCAGGTTCCAGGGAATCCTTCTGCCCTCCAGTGAGATGACACCTGGTGAAAAAAAAAAAAGAATATCGAGTCAATTCAAGCAGTGTGTATCGCCACAGCACAGCTAGCTGCCCCAGGGGACTTCTCAACTCACTTTGTAGTTGAAACATTTCTTTTTTTAACCTAAACTAAATTTAGGAGCTAGCCAGCAGAATAGAATAACAGGAAAACTTAGGCCAAAGCCCTGGCACCTCCCACCCTGTCCCACCCGGCTTCCAGCTTCCTCTTTCCTCAGCCAAGAACCCTGACAGCCTGACCCTGCCAGGAGAAGGTCCTGTAATTCCCAGCAGGTGATGGTCAAGATTCAGAGCCTCACACTGCAGCCCATCTTACAGAGCTCCTACCTCCTAACGAACAGGGGCCAGAGGGTCGTGTACAGCCCATGGCCCCTCACAGAGAGGGAGCCCAGGCAGAAGAGGACTCAAAATCCAAATCTGGCTGCTCACAATCCCCTTCCTGCATTTACTTCCTCATTACCCTTACGGGTATAGAGAGAACAGAAATGTTTCTGTTTTAGAATAATGTTTCCTAAACAGGTTGCATTCCACAGGGTGTGCATTTTCTAGAAAAATGTTTCCATTTTACTTTCCATTCAGTTGACAATATAAATTTTAAAAATCATTCTACTTTCATAAATTCACAGTTGAAAAATAGTTTTGCAGAATAAGACTAACACAGTGTTTTACAAATGAGAGAGAATCCATTGTTTTTTTTCCCCCTTTAAATGGGATCTAAGCATTACTCAAATTTGGAAGAGAGAAAAAAAACAGCATTAGAATAGAATCGATAATCCAGTGGTCCTCAAGGTGTGCTCTCAGGGCAGCAGCGTCAGCATCACCTGGGAGCTTTTTAGAAATGCACACTCCTGGGCCTCACCCAGATCTACTGAATCAGAACTCAGAAATCTATGTTTTAACACGCCCTCCAGGGAATTCTGACACAACCCGAACCTGAGAATCACTGTTACAATCTAATGAATATTCAAATTTTTATGCGAGAAGCTGGAATTCTAGTATCTCTTACCCATATTTTTAATTGAACCTGGGGCGTTTCTGCACATATTTTCACCTGCCATCTATTTCACTTTGGAATGGGTCCCTTTGACCAATTATAGAGATTTCAACACAACTCCTGGTGTTGCTGTATGATGGACTATTATTCACAGGGTTTGCATGATTCACTGAGCAGGTAACAGGCTTCCCTAGACTCATTTAAGGAACAGTAAACCAATTTCCTTTATAGAATGTGCCTGTAAGGCAACGTGACACAGAGCTTACAGTAGCCACCAGCAGAGTTCCCTATGCCATGAGCGGCACTCTCTGCCATGCTCTGGTCCTCAGAGGCCCTGAGCTCACTGCACAGGGCACTTCAAGATGGGAGGGGAGCTCTTGTTCCACCAGCAAAGTTAGATAAGTAAGACACCTGCTGCAACCTCACCTCTCACTCACACTCACACTCACACTCATGCCTGCACACTCACTCATACACACTCTTAAGCACTCTGGTGTCCACACTCTCAGGCCGATGCTCACCAACATACATATATGCACACACATGCACACACAACACACTCATACATGAACACCTGCACATATACACACTCTCAAACACTCACACAGTCATGCTCACATACACACTCACACATATACAATCACGCTCACTTTCTCATCACTTTCCCAATACACACATACACACTGTCAAGCATTCATGTACCACATGCACACCCTCACACATACACACTCTCAAACGTTCACACACATTTGCACACACACTCTCAAATGCTCACACACATTGACACACACCACATGCACACACTCACACATGTACACTCTCAAACGCTCACACACACACCACATGCACACACACTCAAATGCTCATACACATTGGCACATACCACATGCACACTCACACATGCAAACTCTCAAACGCTCACTCACACACTCCACAGGCATACACACTCTCAAATGCTCATATACATTGACACATACCACATGCACACATGCACACTCTCAAACGCTCACACACATTCACACACACAAACCACACGCACACACATTCTCAAATGCTCGCACACACCACATACACACACTCATACATGCACACTCTCAAACGCTCACACATTCACACACACACCACATGCACACACTCAAATGCTCACACACATTGACACATACCACAAGCACACACACATGCACACTCTCAAACGCTCACACACACACACACCACATGCACACACACTCTCAAATGCTCACACACACCACATGCACACATTCACACATGGATACTCTCTTTTTTCTTTTTAATATATATTTTTTTATTTTTTTTTAAGAATAATTTTTTTAAGAAAGAAAAAGAGAGGAAAGAAAGTGAGAGTGAAAGAAAGAAAAAAAAGAATGTAAGAGAGAAAGAAAGAGGAAGAGAAAGAGGGAGAGAGAACGGGATTCTTGTTCTATTGCCCAGGCTAGAATGCAGTCT
>CAUYLG010000998.1:0-54348 GCA_963573385.1 Cacajao melanocephalus | reverse complement strand
TGATTTGCATTTCTCTAATGACCAGTGATGATGAACATTAATAGTTGAGACTCCACAGCAAAAGTAAATATAGTTCCTTATACTTCTAAAAGGGTAGTTCAGGGTAGGTGCAGTGTTTCACACCTGTAATTCCAGTACTTTGGGAGTCTGAGGCAGGTGGATCACTTGAACCCAGGAGGCAGAGGTTGCAATGAGCTGAGATTGTGCCACTGTAACCTTGCCAGGGTGACAGAGTGAGGCTCTGTCTCAAAAAAGAAAAAAAAAAGTAGTTCGTAAGGTAACACTTAAGTAGCAGCATGTTCTTGCATTATTCTTGAATTTTGATCACCTTTAATAGAATCATAGTGAATTAATTTTGTGGAGAATGGGCCTCATTTTCTTGTTCTTTATTGTTTTTTCAGTATGGTACCATTCTTTGAAGCCATGAATTTATAACCCCTCAACATTTAAGAAATGGTGAGTTGGACTCTATGCAATAAAAAGAGAGAACTTTTTTTTTTTGAAACAGAGTTTGGCTCTGTTGCCCAGGCTGGAGTGCAGTGGTGCGATCCTGGCCCACTGCAAACTCCACCTCCCAGGTTAAAGTGATTCTCCTGCCTCAGCCTCCTGAGTAGCTGGGATTACAGGTGCACACCACCATGCCCAGCTAAGTTTTGTATTTTTAGCAGAGACAGAGTTTCACCATGTTGGTCAGTCTGGTCTCAAACTCCTGATTTCATGATCCTCCTGCTTCAGCCTCCCAAAGTGCTGGGATTACAGGCAAGAGCCACCATGTCTGGCCTAAAAGAAAGAACTTTTATGAGTTGTCCAAAAACTCAGTAACCTAGGAGATGCCCAAGTTCACAGCACCATAGTTACAATTTTTAGGACACAAATAACCTTTCCAAATAATTATTGAAATAGAAAAAAAAATCATGTTAAAACATTTTAAAATAAAAACTCCATTAAAAAACATTTTAAATAGCACAATGTCCAATTACATGTGAATTTTTCTAAATTGAAATATGAAAATTGTTTAATAATATTTTACTTCACTAGAAGTCTTTATGTTTATCTAATGTCTGTTTGGAATCCATTGTGATGAGTAGAATTTAATTAAATAGTTAACAATTCAATAAATTTTAAATTTGAGTGGTTTTTCTCTCAGTCCTATTTCGTAGTATATATTTCAGCAGACTTATGAATATTTCAGCAGAACAATAGCAGTGGGTTATACCTCATAGAATTATGAGGATTGAATAAGGCATATAAAGATATTAACATGAACAATTTCAATCATAATAGTAATATTAATAGTGCTGTTATTGCTCTTACTGCGTTCAGGAACAAATACGCTTTACTTTAAGATTTTAACCTAAAAATCTCGATATATACTGTAACTACCATAATAACATGTAGCGTGCAAGATTTAGAATTTAATAAAGCATGTTATAAAATCAGTGTTAATGCAGGACCACAAAAGTATTCCTAAAATTATGGCAAATTGAGTAATATGTTTCTTGTTTGTGTCATAGCAATCAGAACAAGTACTTTATGAGTTTGAACATATGGAGAGAATTTAGCAAATGAACTTTTTATCTTAAAAGTTAATAGATTCTCCACAAGTAGCAATGCATTAGTGAAGCTATTATCTGGGAAAAATTAAAAAATAAAAACACAAATGGAAGGAATTTCTGCAAGAGAGAAAGAAAAAGAACGTGAAATAGAGGGAGAAGAAGAAGTCTTAACAGAAAATGTGCACACTGATATTGCAGTGGGGGCGGGGGTGAGAAAAAGTCACTTAAGTAGCATTTCACATGAGGTTCCTCATTGTTGGTTTACTCCAAATGTTGTCAAACTTCAACTCAGTACATCAGAATTGCCTGGAGGACTTAATAAAACAGATTTCTGGGACTTACTCCCAGATTCTGATTTGCAGTTGGGTAGGACCCCAAAATTCACCTTTCAAGTTCCCAGGTGGTGATATCCTGCTGATCTGATGAACCTCACTTGGAGAACTACTGATCTGGTTTGTAACAGATTGATAGACTGTTGCTTCATTCTACAACTTGATAAGGAAATCTAAAACAGTGTTTTCACAAATAATACATATGAATGATACAATTGGTTTCTCAGATTTTACTGATTATTAAAAATAAGCTATTAAAGTTTATTACACATATAAACAATTATCCCATATCCTGAGGGTTGTATGTAAATATAGCTATCCCACAAACATATTTAAAAGCACAAATTAGACACAATAAGCATTTTTAGCCATGGCCAATAAATAAGAATAGAGAACATCAATTAAATTGATACAAATTAAGGCCAGGCATGGTGGCTCACACCTGTAATCTCAGCAATTTGGGAGGCCACGGTGGGAAGATGGCTTGAGCCCAGGAGTTCTAGACCACCGCCTGGGCAACAAAATGAGACCTCGTCCCTACAAAAAATACAAAAAAATTAGTCCACATGGTGGCATGTGCCTGTAGTTACAGCTACTTAGGAGACTAAGCTGGAAGGATTGCTTGAATCCTGGGAGGTTGAGGCCACAATGAGTCATGATCACGCCACTGCATTCCAGCCTAAGTGACAGAGCGAGACTCTGTCTCCCCTACCAAAAAAACAAATTGTACGAATTTAAAAAACAATGAAACACAATTTTTCCCATTTCAGAAAGGGCTTCTGAAAATGTTTTATAATATCCTTTGCCTTGTTGGTGGAAGTCTAAGGTAATGTCACCTAGAAAAGGATGATTCCTGAGTTTATCTACGTGGTGAGATTTGGAGTCATTATTTATACTTACATGGTTTCTTATATTAAAATAAAACTATAAAATATTATATAAGTAATGAAAAATGCATTATAATGTTTTAAAAACCACTTTTCCTTCATTAGGAATCATGGATATGATTAAAATTTATTTTACAATAAACTTGTCTTCTTTATAAACATCCTCTATTCTATAGTTAAATTTGATCACTTTGTAAACAATGTATTTAGTAAATTTATGGTGGATGGTAGTGAATTGGCACAGGAGGAGAAAAGGTAAACACAGACAGGCAGCAAGGTAACACAGAGCACAGAGAAAGGGATTTTAGTGCTGGAGTGGAGGAGTCATGATGCTGACCACTTGTGTTGTACAACTCATACGTCTTCACTAGATAGCTCCTCTCTACAGAAATATCCATTCGTTGATTAACTGCTCCCAGGTCTGCAACTGCTCTGACCATTCAGGTAAATAGCATTGCTCCTGGGTTAGCCAATGTTGCTATATTCTCATATTCTTAAAGAACGATATACCAAGAAAGCACAGCCCAAATAAAGCACACATATTACTTAACAGGATACTCCAACTGAATGCCCCTGCCACATGCATAGTCTTTTTTATTTCCTTAAACAAATATCCTTTATTCGCAGGAGAAACTCTTTCATAGCAACATGAAATAATCTTCCTAAATGTCAACAGCCATTATACAAATATGTATATGTACATATATGTATGTGCATATATATATTTGTGTATATATGTGTGTATACATATATACACATATGTATCAAAGTATATTTGGAGTTAAAAGAACAAAAAAATGGCAAATGTCTATGTCAAAACCTCTATTGCTATAGTTCCTAAAATACGTGAAATGCATTAGCATTTTCTGATAATTAATTTTCTTGATATTTAAATCAAATAAAAATATTAGGTGAACTAATCATGTTATACACTAAAAAGGCTAAATGAGGCTGGAAAACATAAAGAAATTAATCCACATTCAGGACTAAGTTAACCCATTTTGTAAGCCTCTGGGAACCACTTAACAGAAATTGCATAATCTTGCATAATAGCAGATCGACTGAATACTCTAGAAGTTTGCTGATCTAGCATTTAATTCTCACAAAGCAATTATTGGGAAAGGATGTTCTGTCTGATGATAAAATTAACATTGCTACAGTATTGAGATTTTTTTAATCTGGTGGAAAGATGTATTTGGTGGAGATGTGATCTCTCTCTCTCTCTCTCTCTCTCTCTCTCACACACACACACACACACACACACACACACAAACGCACACACACACACATCCTCCAGTGGTATAAGAAAGCCTCATTCTTTAACCATACTAACGTATTTCTTCTCATGATACCAGTTGACTCAACTATGCAGTTTGATGTTGACTAATGGATGAAATACATGGCTCTTCCTTACCCATCAACCTAAAGTTTGTACAGATTGTTTTTCTATTTTTCTGTTTTCTAACATCACAAACAGATTTTATTCTAGATTTTATTCTTTGGTAAAATCTAGATACATGAGAGATACATCTCCCCAACCCTGGTAGCCTATCTAAGTTGATAATTTCTAAATTTTTATTTTAGTAATTAAAAACAACTAACTTACAAAAATAAGACATAGGAAATAACAATCTCCCTTTTTTAGAAACTAGCTTGTTTTGCTCTTACATTTTAATGACTTCAGCACTGGTGTTGGCCCTCCCTACATACTGATTCTGGAATCATCTTTCTGAACCTAGACAGATTAGAATTTACAGCTGTTCAGAAATAACAGATGCAACTTCAGTTGCAAAATGAAATTCAAACTCCTTACTAAGGACACAGCCTGATCAGAACTTTTCAGTACAGCCTCTTTCTCACCATATAATTCCATATATCCTTTTTAAAATCCATTTTGGCTGGACACAGTGGCTCATGCCTGTAATTCCAACACTTGGGGAGACTGAGGTTGGTGGGTCACCTGAGGTCAGGAGTTGGAGACCAGCCTGGCCAACATGGTGAAACCCTGTCTCTACTGAAAATACAAAAACTAGCTGGGCATGGTGGCAGGTGCCTATAATCCCAGCTACTTGCGAGGCTAAGACTGGAGAATCACTTGAACCTGGGAGGTGAAGATTGCAGTGAGCCGAGATTGTGCCATTGCACTCCAGCCTAGGCAACAAGAGTAACACTCTCTCCAAAAAAAATAAATAAATAAAATAAAAAACAAAAAATCCTCTCATTCCCGTAAATCTGGGTGCCATCTGTTAAACTAGCTTTCTCTTGTAATCACCAAGGATCAGCCTCCACCATCATCAGGCCTTAGGTCATCTTTTTACAACTCTGTGTCTCTGATAACCTTGACCCATGTTAGCCTGGAGCTTCAGGATTTCAGATCTTTCTGAGGTCAGCACAGTGCCATCACTTTACAGCCTTGTTCCCAGTTCCTCAGTCCACCACTGGAAGAAAGGCTGACTACGAGAAATAGACTTTATTGGAAGTTAAGGGAAATCTAAAAGAAATCTCAATATAAATAAAACTTAAAAGCCTATCTTAATGTAATTGCTTTCAGAGTTTGGGAGAAGAAAAAAGACCAACTTCTTCTTATGATGTCTTCAAAAATGGCCCCCATTACTAGTTCTAATTATCTATGTTATTTACTAGTCCCATACCCCTTGATAAAAACAATGATTGTAAAACCCTACAGTCTACACCCTCACTCCTCTTTAGAAAAATTCAACCCCTACTGTCAGGGCTTAATGTAATCCTAGTATCTTTCTCCATCTTCTCTCCCAACCAGTACAGCCTGGTGGACACAACAGTGCGGTAGCAGCATGTTTTCCAAAGTCTGAGATATTATTTCAAAAGTTGCACCACAGCTGGACTTGGGCAAGTGCTTCAGGATGGTTCAGAACAGGCCCTGACAAACTACATCATTATCTTTGAGGTCTTTGCACATGAGAAGGGAAGACCTGACTCTCATCTTCCTGTAGTAGTCCAGCCTCTTTGGTAGGTTACTCTGGAGGGGATGCATCCGAGTGCATGGGCATGGACACACACATGCACACACGTGCATTGTCCTACATTCATTCATTCAATGGATATCTTTTGAGACCTCCCATGTTTCAGCCTCTGTGATCACAAATGTGTTTACAATAATAAGTAAAGTAGACTTGGAGCTTACAGTCATGTGAGAAAGACAAGTCATGTCAAACACAAATCTTAACTAGTCAGCGTGATCAGCACAGCGAAGGAAAATTGTAAAGCATGCTGAAATTGCTCAGTTAAGGGATCTGACCCAGTGTTGGGGTCAGAGAAGGTGCTACTGACAAAGTGACTCTGAATTTCTATCTAAAGTCTAAGTATTGATTAGGTGAAAAAGGAAAACTTGTGACCAGAGGAAGCATCTCTTAAGGCTTAGAATTGCTCCAAATTGTACCAGACAGTGTAAGACTAACTCAAGACAAATCCATCACTCCTACAAAACATAATTCCAATAATATACTCCAGTGATGGTGCATCAATAAAATCGTATTTAAACATGAAGGGCTATATTTTTTTAAGTCCCAATGTGGCTAGATTTAAAAGTAAAAATATACATTTATCTTATATCTGAAAAGCTCTCTCTTTCGACATTTTAATATCAGCCAGTGCCAAAGTTATCTTTGGAACCATTTTCCTTTGATCACAGAAGCCTCAATGGCACTTTATCTTCTGGCAAATAATAGACTGATTACATACATTTGCTTTAACCTTCTGAAATTGCTGGGAAAGAGCATATCTATAAATATACAGTGATAATTGTTGGTCAAAATGCCAGTCGGGGTTTGAGCTCATTGAAAAATTTTAGGCTCAAGAAAGAGAACAAGTTAAAATTTCTTCGAGCTTGTATTGCTTCTAAAGATTCTTTCCTTTATGCACTGTGATTTCTTAATGGGCTCTAGTGACACTGTTACACATTTACAATGTCTCTCTTCTGAGTAGTCAAAATGCAACCATTATGTTTTCTAAACCTATTAATGCAGTAACACTTGATTAAATGCATAGGGAAAAATGAAAAATTCAAAAAGCAAGCACTCCAAACAGTACAAAAGGCTATTAAGCAAAAATAAAATAAAGTCTCCCTTTCACCTTCAATCTTTAATCTTACTAGCAGAGTTTTCATACTATAAACTATAGTATATCTAATTTTTTGTCCTTAACAATACTTCTCCTAACTCTTTCTATATAATCACACAAGAGTCCTCCCCATAGTAACCCATCCTCTGATTGCATTTAACCTGTTCATATCAGTGATCATTTGGGTCTCTGTCTTTTGTTTCTGTGACAGACCCTGCAATACTAGATACAAACTCTGCCATAAATAATACAAACACTTCTGCAAATATATATATATGTGCATATATATATACAGATACATATATCTATCTATCTATATATATATATAGATATATATATACACACACAAATATAATTGTATTAGTCCATATTCACATTGCTAATAAACACACATCCAAGACTGGGTAAGTTATAAAGAAAAAAGGTTTAATGGGCTCATAGTTCCATGTGACTGAGGAGGCCTCATAGTAATGGCAGAAGGTGAAAGGCACATCTCACATGGTGGCAGACAAGAGAGAATGAGAGCCAAGGGAAAGGGATTTCCTGTTATAAAACCATCAGATCTTGTTAGATTTACTCTCTACCAGGAGAACAGTATGGGGGAAGCTTCCCCATGACTGAATTATTTCCCCCCGGGTCCCTCCCACAACACATGGGAATTATGGGAGCTACAATTCAAGATGAGATTTGGGTGGAGACACAACCAAACCACATCAATAATATTCTATTAATATTACTTTAATTAGCTAACTTAGATATTAGATAATTAAGAGTATTAATTGTCTAATATTCTCCAGAGATTTAATTTTCTCCTCTACATGGCTAGGCACAACCATGTGACCTTTGTGTCCAGTGGCATGATCGGTGAAGAGCCACAGTTTGATCCTCCTGGCTTTTCCTGCTCTGCCAAGGTGACCCAGGAGTCTCAGTATTTCAGAACGTTCAGCTACAATATTGTGGAGTTTTCATCTTACTGGTTATATGAACCAGGACCCTCCCCCAATTACCTAATTCAAACTTGCACTGGACCTCCAGCAGGAATGAGAAATTACTTATCAGCTATCAAGAAAAGTTTTAACTTTTATCATGATATTTTTTCCATGCAGTTAGCCTCCATGGGGTTCGAGCACTCACTCAATAGACAGCCCATACTGTAAACATGAATCTGCCCCTACAGCTCATACTCATGAACCAGTGTATAAATTGTCTCCCTTTATCTGGATGACCAGGAAAATTTACCCTCAGAGCTTAAAAGTCTCCAGAATAAAATAAAATTGGTACTTAAAATCTTGTATAAGTCTTACATGTATATGTATAATATGTATTTCATCCATAGTTTTTATGATAAGGCATTAGTTTTTTTGTTCATTTGTTTTGCTGTACTCGCCTTGCTTATTCTAGCCTGTGGGTTGATAACTTAATCTGACCCCTAGTCTTTCCCTCTTGGCATCTTACCTGAAGCCAAGAGATTGTCTGCTTCCATGCATAACTGAGATACCTGTCCCTTGATTCCAACCACCTATTCCAACACTCTGTTGAAATTTCATGAACACTCCATTGATTTGTATAATAATATGAGCATCGCTGACATAAGATATATGTGTGGTTATACTATCATATATATTAGAAACTGCTTCCTTGGTGGTGGTGTCTCTATCATCAAACTTGTCTTCAGAACTCATGACACAGTGGTTAATTCTATATTTGTTTTAGTGATTATGTAAGTATGCTATGACTCCCCTCTACTTCATGAGGTCAGGTATCCATTTGTTTCATTTCTCTGCCCCAGCCCAAACCCTTGAAATAGCATCTGGCTCATTCTAGTTGCGCAACAAACATTTTTAGAATACTGTTTTTGTTTAATTATTATAACGAGTGCTTTTATAGTTAACATAGTAATATTTGAAGCAATTTCTCGTCCAAAAAAACTTGGAACACGAATATATTATTTGAGAAGATTATTATTGTCCCTCTTAATTTTCCCTGATAGGGATTGCACCAAAGTTTTGTTTTATGTAAATATATGAAATATATTTTAGTACATTTTAGTATTTAGATATTTAGATATATTTAATATTTAGATATATTACATTTTGTATGTGATTATATGTGCCTGTATACCCTGATAAAGATTTAATATACAAGTGTGTAAACATACATACACACATGCATGAATATGTAAGTGAACTTTGTAAATTATTAATTTAAATCAATGGTTTTCACCAGGACAATTTTTCCCCCTTCCCCAGAGGACATTCTGGCAATTTCTGGAGACATTTTTGGCTATCCCAACCCATGGGGGGAAAACTACTAGTTTGTAGTGAGTAGAGATCGAGAATGCTCCAAACATCCTGCCACGCACAGGACAGCACCCCTCCTCCTCCACTTAAAAAGAATTATTCAGCCCAGAGTGCTAATAGTGACAAATTGAGAAATCCTGACTTAAACCATGACCTTAAAATTTTAAATACAGAAACTGTGTAATGTCTTTTTTTTTTCTGAGTTGACATGTGCAATATATGCCGTTATTCAGGGCACGTTATGTACTGGTTTCTTCTGTTGGAGCTGAAATGTTTAGCTTCATCAAACTGTTGCAATCAATCCTTATAGGCTCAATGTCATCCTTGAAAGTGGAGGAAAGTGAAGTCAGCCTGTCCTGATCACATTTCTTTCTGGGCAATGCCTCTCATGCTGCCACCTTACTACAATCCACGCAGCTCTATGTGATGTGCCAAATATGGAGGACCCAGTATCCAGAGCTATAGGGTCAGCTGTTGGAAGACAATGAATGTGAACAAATGCCTAATCCCAAAACCCAGTATAAACTCTGCCTTTGTAAATCCTCGTTCACAGTATGTTTACGTAAGGGCTTACTCATCTCCAGTATTAGCAGCAAGCGTAATTCCCTTGTGTGCCCAGAATGGATAATGTGAAAGGTTAAAATGTATTTTCTATTCCCCAGGGGAGGTGATCATCTTTATGATGCTCTAAGTGCCTCTATTAGCCTTTAACAAGGGAACAAAGTAAGCTGTTCTATGTGTGCCTCCAGCAGCAACTCTTTCAAAACAGATTTACCCAAAACACTTTGAAAACAGAGTTTTACCATTTCTTCACAGCCTTGGAGAATTTAATAATTTATAAGTCTGCACATTGACCATTGAAATATTTTGTCATTGATGTTTCCATTAAATTATAGTTGCTTGAAGTCAGCATGGGGTTGAAATTCTTTCCAGCGAATACTCTGATTTCTTTCACTCATTTATCAAGGATGTTTATTGACAGTTTGCATGAATAGAATCCTGCCTTTGGACATCATTTTTACAAGAAAGGAGCAATCATACCATTGACTAAGATTCTTTGTGAAGGGAAAAAGAGTTGCAAATCAATAAAAAATATATTTCTCATCAGCATTTCTTTGATGCACTAGAACATTTTCTACTCAACTTACCTGTGAATTCAATGGAAGCACTATTAGAGAAGCAAGATTTCAGATCCCATTGGGTAACTTGCTCCTGCCCTTTGATTGAGGCCTAGTGACCAGGTTAGGAGGTTAGGGGAAGGGGGAGGCTGGGTTTTCTCAAACTCAAAACAGCAGCTCACTTAAAGGTCTTATTTACCTCTTCCTCCCTTGAATGGAACAATAGAAATGCGATGATAAATTGGAGCTAGATGTTTGATCAGAATTTAGAACATTTAATAGATATTGATTGAGCTTTACTATGTGTTTAATAATAAACTCCCTGGTAGGTGGCTACAAGAAGAAATATGTTTTTAGTGTAAAGAATAAAATGCTACATATTATAATTATAAATCTAAATGATTATCATATTATTATTACCATTATAAATGATAAATTACTGTTAACTAACCCTATGCTATAGGGAGGAGTTGGCATTTCAGCTGATATTAGAACAATAGAGGCAGAAAGTAACGGAAGAGGAGAAAGACACCAACCGAGAACAAAACGCAGAAGAGCAATAGCCGGGTCACTGGGAAGAGGGGAAATCTGGGTCTTTAGAGCCTTGCAACCAATAGAAATATAACACGTACCATATACAATTTTAAAATTTCTAGTAGCCATATTATAAAAAATAAAGCAGATGAAATAGTATTAATATGTAACCCAATATATTCAAAATACCATCATTTTTTAAAATTATGTTATTGTTTGTGTTTGTTTTTTAAGTTCTGGGGTACATACGCAGGATACCTAGGTTTGTTACATAGGTAAACATGTGCCATGGTGGCTTGCTGTACCTATCAACACATCACCTAGGTATTAAGCCCAGCATGCATTAGCTCTTTTCCCTAATGCTCTCTGTACATATCCCCACCCTCCTCTGACAGGCCCCAGTGTGTGTTGTTCCCCTCCCTGTGTCCATGTGTTCTCATTGTTCAGCTACCACTTTTAAGTGAGAACAAGCGGTATTTGGTTTTCTGTTCCTGCATTGATGTGCTGAGGATAATGGCTTCCAGCTTCATCCATGTCCCTGTAAAGGACATGATTTCATTCCTCATTATACTCATCATACTATCATTTTAACAAACAATAAATATAAAAATTATTGGAGATATCTTTACATTATTGTTATCACATTAAGCTTCTGAAATTTCATGTGTATTTTGCAATTACAGCACTGCTCAATTTGGACTAGTCACATTTCAAGTGGTCAATAGTCACATGTGTCTAGTACCATATTGAACAGTGCAGCTCTAGTTTTGAACAAAGATGCCCAGGCTATAAAAAACTGGTAACAAGCTGAAGAATACAAACATGCATATCTCCACTCTGGACATTTTCTGCAATGGAATATATACAACAAGCAAAGGGATACGTGACTGCTTTTTGTATTCTTTGGACTATTTGTGTACCTGTCTAACTTGCAGTAAGGTTGCTAGATAATACATTGCACCACTTCTGTCTTCTGTGGCTGGTGCGGGGAGGGGGGGGGGAGAGGGGGATCCAAAAGCTCTTGGTCCCCTAAGGGTTCACTAAAAATCACTGACACGAGGCAGATTGATGAACAGGAGAAAAGACATCCAAATTTACTTCATGCATATAAATGGGAGCCTTCAGAATGAAGACCCAACCTCCCAATGAGTTACAGAAATTTACAAACCATCCTGAGGCCACAGTGAAGAATGCATACTGGGACCTGACCAGTAACAGGTAAAGACAGGTGAACAGAGAGAAGAAAGGAAGAGCTAGCAAACATGTCATTGATATGTAGATGATGTCTCCCTCGGAGATAATCGGTGCTAAGTGTTTCTTTTCAGACTTTAAAAGGTCTCAGATTCTTAATCTCTCCTGGATCCCAGGAAAAGCATAGAAATGGGAAGGACTCTGGTTGCGTTAATGCAAATTCTCAACAGATGCAAAATTTCCCCACTAAAGACAGCTCGGCAAGGGCAAGTGTCAGAATGGCCAAGTGGCAGCCACTTCAAAATATTTCAAAAAAACATATTTTGGAGTAAAATATTTCAATTTTCTTCACTGGAGTTACATTTAGGAGATAAACGCCTAAACACCCTTAGAGCCAGGGGAGAGAGGCCCTGGAAGGAGGGACTGTGTCTTAGCTATTCCAGTGTTTATTATAAGTGTCAGGGTAATGAATTTTGGTTCAGTAAATGATGATGGAATTCTACAAGCAGAAAAGAAATGAAGAACCCAGACAGAAGATTATAGACTGGCGTGAAATATTTACATTCATTCATGTTTGTATGCTGCAGAATTCATGTTCAAATATAAAATATGCAACTGATACATAACAGATGTAAACATTGATATTTGAAAATTAATATTCACTTAACCAAGATAGCCTTAGAGTTCCCCCACCTCAGCTTGACTTAACGCTAGACAGGCTTCTTCTTGACCACAGGCCTCCCTATTCTTAGAGCAGTTACTTTAGAAAATTTCTAATTCTTTCTCTACCCCTTTGAAATGTATGTAAATCTTCTCCCAGCCTCCTGACAGTTTTGCAATCTAGGCAATGTCTTTCTCAAGGACCTGGGCACCATCACTTTGAAAAGTAAACACCGAAGGAGATAGCACTCCTATCTCCCAATCTCTGTGGGAGGATAGGAGCCTAACTTTGATGGGCGCCAATTTAGCAAACACAGATGGCCTAATCACAGAGAAAAACATTTGCAAACTCAGGAATAATTTATGTGCTCAACACATCCCATTGATCAACTTCTCCCTTAACATCCCCGAGTACTTTTCTACTAGCTCACCTTAGCCTTTAAAAACCCTCTCACCTTTGCTTCAGTGGAGTCACGCTCAGTCTCTCTCCCGCACTTCAATAGAATGAATTGTCTTCCTTCCTCTCCTGTTTTGCTTTGTTTGGCACACTTGGTTACAGTATAATTTTCCTTGTCTCAAAAATAATGCAGGAAATAAAGTAGAGCTAAGTAATAAGCATGAAATATAGGATTTAAAGGAAAAAGAGAAAAATTAAGATTAAGATATACAATGGTGCCAGCCAAACTGCCTTGGAAAGTCTGAAAGAGGTGACTAAGAAAAAAGAAAGAAGTCAGCTAAAACATGAGTTAGGATGTTATGAGCTAATCTAGGACAACAGTTTTTTTGTGGGAAAAGTGAGTTAACAAACATTCCCCTGAAGTGTGCAACCCTATCTATAAATTGAGAAGGTCCAGGCATCTCACTCCTTTTTAATCTGCCTAGGATGTCTTTCAATTTCTCAGGAATGTCCTAATTATATACAATACTCTGTCATCTTGTGACTTCCTCACTATGTCCCTTTTGTTCCTATTGTACACTGTGCTATTTGCTTTCCTGGCTGTCTGTGAGCATTCTGACCTGGACTTCGGGGGTTGACCTCTAGCCTTCTATTGAGTGCTGATTCATAGGTCAGCATTCTTCATCATCTTTATCCTCTATAGTGTCCTAACTGTTCAGGGAAGTTATTCTTTTTCTGGATATTTCCTCAAACATGAAGATATAAAAGCTATCTCCAAAAGATCTAAAATGTATAACATTTATAGGAGTCAGAATACTATTTCAGATGGATAGATCATTAGCCTGTGGAGTGTGGCATTTAGAAATGTTTTATAGTCAAACATCTGATCAGAACATTTATGAGTAGTGCTCACATAAATCCTTTAGCAAATTATATCTATAAATGCAAATAAAAACATCTTGGAAGCATATTTTCCATCATTAATCATAAATATGTTGCTTCTCATAGTTATGAATTCAGCAAGGCAAGCAGAGTTTTATATAACAACAGATCTTAAAACACTGTTAGGTGAAATACAAGATATGTAAATTAAGATATTTAGCCTAGCCAAACAATAAAATCATTGGACATAGCAACACTATAAACAGACATCATTAGAAACTAATAATCTTTTCCAAGTCATCAGAGAAGAAACATAAGATTATTTATATGAACCAATAATCGTGAGATGTATATCTCAAAAAAAAATCAGCATACATAAGGAAAGATGTGTAATTGGGTGCCCATTTTAGTTTCTGAAAAGTTAGCTTATTACCTGCCATACATACTATAATATTAAAATAGACATTGTAGTTTATAAAGAATCTTCACATCAGTAGTTACTGGATTCTAACAATTATAGAGGAGTTGGAATTTTTTAAACTTTTAATGGTGCTTTCATGCTTCCTTCCTCAAGTAAGCTCAGAACTTTTCGGTTTGGGCAAATACACTTTAGAATTCTGTGAGTCACAAGAATAATGGATATAGTCTGGCATTTTATGGAAAAAGAGATGCATTCTCTAGTTTTTCAAAAAAATAAATGCTGCTTCTCTGGAACTTACCATTAGATTTTTATTTAGAAAACAAACACAAGGAGAGAGAAATAAGAAAAGAGCATGGGATTTTTTTTCCCTTTAGTATGCACCTGCATCAACTCTGAGAGTACACATATATTTTAAATAAACATTATGTATTATTAAAATAAATTTTATATCTGTATTTTATTGCCACCTATGAAATATCTTCCACGTGTCTATGACCATTGTTCCTGTTCCAAATAGGTCCTATTTCAATTAAACTATTGGATTTAAATGTGAATGTATTACACAGTTAAGAGTATTCACTAAGTGAACTATTATACTCTTAACAAGTTATTATTTCTAAAACACACCATCAAATTATGCAAACTAATCAAAAAATGATAGAAAGTGCTTGCCAGTAGTTATAAGTGCAAAACAATTTAAATGATAAGTTTCTTTGAGTTTTAAGTCACATCATTTTAAATGCAGAGAATGAATCTATTTTTAAAAATCGATTATGAAAAGAAGCATAAATCAGAGTGAAAAAAAAAACAACTTCAACATGAGAGGAAATCATATTGGTGCTCTGAGACAAACATTTCCTGAATTGACTTCGTGTTCCAGGTGGAGTGTTTTGTTTTTGCTTAGTTTTGTCCTTTTATTTCTTCAAATATTTAATGTCTCAGTGCTTCAGCATCTTTGCAAAGTGAGAATTACCTGAAGAGAGGTGAGAGCATGTGGCGGGGTGCATCGATTCTTCATTATCTGTTCATTTGCTGGTGTACTGTATTGGTTTGCAGAAAAAATTAGTTAAATTATTGCAAAGCAGAGATTCATTTATGAAAAGCTGGAGACCCAAACAAATGCTCTGAGCCATTGTGTTATTGACTTAATGGTCTGTCTTAATGAGCTGTATAACCACCCTCTGTTAGGAATGTTGCTAGTTTACCTAATATCACATTGTTTTCTCCTTTAAATTTTTCAAACATTGAAGTCATGGAGTAATTTGAATCCTTATTGATTGTCATTTCCTTGAGCTCTCTCCCAAGCTTTCCCTTGAAGCTGGTTTAAAACCTTTTTATTTTATCATGTTTAAGTAACAAAATAAAGGTGGCCACTAAAGGTGAGATGTGCTTTATTCTTCCTTGGGTCAAAAAAACAATCATAGGATTTGTTTCACAAAAATGTCAGATGCATTTTTCATTTCCAACCAAGAATTAAAAACATAACATGTTGTATTTGTTAAAGCTCTGCTCGAGACCCATACTCTGCCCTAGTTTCCAAGTGATCAGAGTATTTTTCACAGAGTTGAACTCTAACCAGACCCAGCATTCAGCGCTCTTTTTGAAAAGTTTGAATCACTCTTCCCAATTTTAGTCATGCCTCTATCCTTTTAAAGAATTATAATCCAGTGTGCTTTTGAAGTAAAACTTCTAAAAATCTGTCTAGAATCAAATGCTGCATGACACTTTGGATTTGTAAAGGATAATGACAACCTAGACTGATTCTAACTCAAATATTCACTCAAAGTCAATTTTCAGCAATTTTTGTTCACCCTGCAATATGTTGGTTCCAGTTCTCTTCTGGACTCAGGATGGAGCTTACATGTCTGTCCTCATGAGTGTCTACTGTATCACACAACAATTTAAAATACATCCATGCTTTCTAGACTTAAGTGTGGGTGCAGTGAAGCTACTGTATGAAAGTTTTAAATATATAAATGTCACTGTGTGCTTGAACATTAGGCTCCTTCATCAACTAGTAGGTGAAATGTTTTGTTTTCACAGAATGAAGTGTGATAATATATTTACAGTCATTGACACATAGTAAATATTTAACATATGGCAGCTATTATTACTTTTGCTAAATTTTTCAATTAACAAAGCTTAAAAATGTTGTTTTATATAAATCATACTCTATATACAGAAAAGTTCACATATAAATAATTTACAGTTCAATGAATTTTTGATGCTAAAATTTGAACACCAAAGCTTAACATCTAATGAAACTCTTCTGTTTTACATTACATTGATTTTATTTTGTTTTTATAGATTCGGAGGATACAGGTACAGTTTTATTTTTTATCTTCATGTAATCTAAAACCCGAGAAACATTGTCAATACCATAGAATTCACAGGTACAACAATATAAGCTTAAGGGTACAGTTTCATTACCTATACATTGACCTGAGGCTTTGTTCACAAAGTAATATAATCATTTTTCTTAACTGGATATTACCTATCATAGGTAGCTTTTTTTCCTTATGTGTGTGTATAAGAGGTGAACAGGATATAAAGATAAAATTAAGGCCAGGCACAGTGGTTCACATCTGCAATCCCAGCACTTTGCAGGACTGAAGCAGGATCACTTAAGACCAGGAGTTTGAGATTAGCCTGGGTAAGATAGCAAGATCCCATCTCTACCAAAAAAAAGAAAAAAGTTAGCCAAGGATGCTGATGCATGCCTATACTCCAGAGGCTGAGGCAGGAGGATGTCTTGAGCCCAGGAGTTTGAGGCTGCAGTGAGCTATGATCATGTCACCGCACTCCAGACTGGGTGACAGAGCAACACCCTGTCTCAAAAAATAATAATAATGAAATTAACTTGTATTGAATATCTGTAAATTCCAGACACTGTGATAGACATTGTAATTTTGTTTTTCCACACAGTAGGAATACTAGATCCTCACAATATGGCTATAAACAGAAATGCTTTAAGTTTATTTTAATATCAAATTTGTTTAACTGAAAAATTTTAAGTATATCTATTTACAGTACACAACGTGATGTTTTGATATAGGTATACATTGTGGATTGGACAAAATTTCAGTTAGGAGGAATAACTTCCAGAGATCTACTATATACCATCAATGACTACATTTATTTAGATATTATATATTTGAAAATTATGAAGACAGTAGATTTTAAGTCTTCTCACCACAAAAAGAATATCATTTAGTTTTACAGATAAGGAAAATAAGACACAGAGGGATTTAGCTTCTTGCTGAATACTACATCTTGTAAATAAATTACTGGGATTCCAACGCAACCCATGATCTTCCCACCATCTCAGTTTAGAGGTGGAAATGGGGTGGCCCTGCTCCTGCCCATCATAAAGGGTCACAGCCAACACTTCTATAAGAAAAAACAGGTGGACAAAAGGAAAGCATAGTAAATTTACTACCGTGAGTAAGCATTTTGTACAAAAATTACGAAAACTCAAAGAATGGCCAGATGGTTGAAGTTCAGATATCTTCTTCATAGGAAAGAAGGAAGTGGAGAGCTGTAGACAATTTAGAGGGGTGGTTAGTGATTAGAGGAGCAATGAATGGATCCAAGAAGCAGAAATTAGCCTGTAAATTATTCTCTTTGTAAATCGAATGGGATTGGAGAACAAACATTTCTGGGCTCGAGGTGTGGTGCTTAATTTTCAGGATCTTCCTCTTTAATGTGAGTTTCAGTCTTCTCTGGTTACTGGAATTTTAGGAAATGGACCAAAAGCAATTATGTTCTTCTTTGGAAGGTCCAGTTTCTAGGTAGACAAGGGACTTTCAGAGAATGACCTTATCCTGTTTTAGGGGAGACAGAGAGGGTTGAGAGAGAGGAGTGGGGGCAGGGGCAGTAGGTCAGTGAGAACTTAAGGCTGCTTCTTTATTCAGTATACCTATGTGCACATTTTAGTGTATCATTTTCTATGCCCCAACACCAGGTTGCCACTGACGTTGAAAGTGCATCTCCATGATCAAATCATTTGAATGCATTCGTCCCTTAGTTCCTTTTCAGACACTGCTACTAATGAGTTTTACCATTGCAAACATTATTCTTCACAGCAATCACAGACCTTTAAAAAAACTTTTAGGCTCTACCTCATAGAATTTTATCTTATCCACCGGCTAACAGAACACTTCATTGAAACCACACACCATCTGTTTTTTGTGCTTAGTCTTGTATGTCCATCTCTCGCACTACTAGTCAGTTTCAGAGAAAGTGAGCCAGAGAGGAATTCAAACACATCAACTAAAGCAAATCAGAACATAAAATTGATCGATGCCCCTTGGTGCATTTCTGTGGGGAAAATCTGAATTCTGGCTTCTTATTTTATTCCATTTCCACATGACTAATCTCTCACTGAATATTTCTCTTCAGAAATTCACATTATTTTTATTTTATCCTACCACATCTCACCTTCATAATTGTGTAATTGTTCTTCTTCATTTGTGTTTCCCCCACCGATTACCTACTTTTAAAAATCCTCTATAAAGGTTTGACTTATCTTTCTTCATCCCCCTTTATCCAAAAGCTTAATAAATCCTGCAGATTCTTCGATTCTTCATTTGAACTGTCCTGCCTCCCTCTCCCTCTACCCTCTCCCTCCTTCCTTTCTCTCTCTCTCTCTCTCTTCTCTCTTTCTCTGTGTGTCTCAGTGTTTCTCAGTGGATGAAACAGGCTGATTGCTTATAGACCAATTCTTCATTAACCTTACATCTTCTGACCTCCTATTTCTACTTTTCTTCTGGCTTAAGCCATTTCAGTTAATGATCCTGTTGCCATGGTCTTCCTCTGCTTAACTTCTAAAGATTCCTTCTAAAAGCTTAAATAAGTAAAAACAAAGTTCCTTTTGTTTTCCAACTATTATGGTCTCATATTGGTCATCCAAGCTCTCCATAATCTGGTTCATCTCGTCTTTAAGGCACAGGGATTCTAATTCTTACCTCTGTTGATCATGCATCTCCCCACAAATACCTTACATCCTCTTTCCCCTTTGTATGACTCTATTGGGTTATCTTAAGAGAGGCCATGACATGATACTCAAAGTGACTTTATTCAGCATTGTGCTGAACTAAGAGCAACATAATAGGTATGCAAAAATTAGAAAGACTAGTAAGCTATATTAATATTTATTTAATAGCATTCAAGATTTTTCCTTAGAAGGACCAAAATTATTTAATTAACTAATATAAGTTATTTGTATACCCTCTTTTTAAAAACAGCTATACTTTTATAATCCATTTATTCTCCACTGCCCAGAGGTTATTAATAAGTTTTCAATCTGAATGACAAGGTAGTTGCTTTATTATTCAGCTTGATTCCCCACTTTAAAAAACTCTTCATCTACATCTTGTTATATGCATAAAGTTCATCATTTATTATCAAATCCTCAGGTTTTTTTAAGTATTTTTTATTCTCATTATTAATTTCTTATTTCAAACAGCATGTACCACTTTATTTCTACTTAATTTCTATCTGGCACTGTATTAGTTTCCCATGGCTGCTGTAACAAATTACAAAATAATTTTTTCTTTTTTCTTCTTTTTCTTTTGTTGTGTGGTACCCCAGCGTGTTCAAGAGTTGCCTGGCACATTCCAGATGCTCAATTAATATTTGTGAAATGAATGAATAGGTGTTGTCTCTATTTTTACCATGATGTATGCAGTTTTTTTAAAGGAATTACGGCTGGCCAACCACTGCATGTACTGCCTTAGACACAGTAAGCTCACTGCCTCTAAAAGGACTCAGGTCCTCATGATCAGCTAAAAGGGAGGTTATTGTACTAGAGGAGTTCCTATAGTACGAATGGATGTGAACCAAATGAGTTTTTAACTCACCTCCAAATCTGATTCCACATTTCTATATATTACTAGGGAATTGGCCTCATTCACATTCCTACATGAACCAATGAATGGAGTATTCATTTTATTATTTTTAATTGCCTTTATTTCTTAAGATATGTTTTCATGCCATGTGGTAAATTTATACTAGTTTCCTGCAGTTACTATAACAAATTATCACACATATGGGACTTAACAGAAACTTGTTTTCTCATTGTTCTGTGGGGCAGAAATCTGAAATCAATATCACTGGACCAAAATCAGATGTCAACAGGGGCTTGGCACGGTGTCTCACACCTGTAATCCCAGCACTTTGAGAGACTGAAGCAGGAGGATGGCTTGTGCCCAGGAGTTCGAGATCAGCCTGAGTAACATGACAAAACCTTGTCTCTACAAAAAAAATACAAAAATATTACCCAGGCGTGGTAACACATGCCTGTGGTCCCAGCTACTCATGAGGCTAAGGAGAGAGAATCACCTGAGCCCTGGAGTTCAAGGCTGCAGTGAGCTGTGATCATGCGAGATGCTGTCTCAAAGAAAAACCAAACAAAACAGAAAACAAAAAATTAAGTCAATAGGGTCACAGAACTTACAGGTTATCTAAAAGATAATCTAAAAGATAATCTAAAAGATAATCTAAAAGATATCTAAAAGATAATCTAAAAGATATCTAAAAGATAATCTGTTCTTTCAGCTTTTGGTGACTGCTGGCATTCCTTAGTTTGTGGTCGCATCATTCCAGTCTCTGCCTCCAGGGTCACATTGCTTTCTTCTTGTGTGCAAGTGCCTTTTTCTCTTCTGTCTATATCACATCTTCCTCTGTCTCTATCTTATAAGAACAAGTCTGACTGCATACTGATAATACAGGGTAATCTCAGGATCCTTAACTTAATCACATCGGCAAAAACCCTTTTTCCATATAGGTTCCAGGGATAAAGCTTGCTCTCTTTGGGTAGCCATTAATCATCCTACTACAGACTTATATAAAATTACTGTAAGCTACTATATCTGAACTGTTACTTCACATATGTACACATTTTGGGTCACAAATTTTTATATAGCTACAATTAAGTGTTCATCAATAGGTGTCATTAAAAGGCAGAGTCTTTCAAGTTCTTTTTTGCCAAAGAAGAAAGACTTCAGAAGACATACTACTTATAGAATGTAAGTGCAGATGAAAATGGGGATTTCAATTATTTTATTTTATTTTATTTTGAGACAGAGTTTCACTCTTGTTGCCCAGGCTGGGGTGCAATGGTGAAATCTCGGTTCACCACAACCTCTGCCTCCCAGGTTCAAGCAATTCTCCTCCTTCAGCCTCCCAAGTAGCTGGGATTACAAGGGTGCACCACCATGCCTGGCTAATTTTGTATTTTTAGTAGAAAGATTCCTCCATGTTAGTCAGACTGGTCTTGAACTCCTGACCTCAAATGATCTGCCCACCTTGGCCCCTCAGAGTGCTGGGATTACAGGCATGAGCCACCACACCCAGCTGTAAATTATTTTAAAATTTTTAAGGTACAAACAGTATAAGCATCCTCTATATAGAGTCTTTCATTGATGAATAATTTTAGTTAATTTTATTGCTTATAAGGGAAAAATACAAAAAGTAAAGACTATTCATATGTAATAATGTCACAAATCTTTTTTTTTAAGGTTAAAAAAGCTAAAAAAAGAATGTGAGAGAAAAAGTTACGTTACAGGAATCTGAAAAGTAGAGAGGGAAAAAAGCCCTTCAATTCTAGAATGTAATGTCATGGAAATGTGTTAGGTCAATGAGTTTTCTTATTTAACCATTAGCAGGTATGGGGAATTCTCATTGTACCTTTAGTTAACCATTTTTAGAAAAATGTGCTATTATTTAAAAAGTTAAGTAGCCATGATTTTCGATTGCAGAATTTGAGGCCCAGGACTCTCTAATTTCTGATAGCTTTTCAACATTACTTTTCTACCATGAGATTTCCAGCCTTTTCTGTTTGGGGAGTTTTTCCTACAAAAGTTGGAAGTATTTTAAGAACTGTTTTTGGTAGTAATTCAGTGCTTTCCTGGCTGATATTGATTGAAATAATACACTTCAGAAAGGCATGAAAATTTAAAGAACTATTTTAAACTGCAAAATTGTTTCCATTTGATTTTAGGTTGACAGTTTAAAGTAGATCTCTCTCTTTTTTTTCTTCAACTTTTATTTTAGATACAGGAGGTACATGGGCAGGTTTGTTCCATGGGTATATTCTTCCCATGTAGTGAGCATAGGACCCACTAGGTAGTTTTTTGACCCACACCTCCCTCCCTCCCTCTCCTTTCATGTATTCTGCAGTGTTTATTGTTCCTATGCTTATGTCCATGAGTATTCAATGTTTAGCTCCCACTTACAAGTGAGAACATGCAGTATTTGATTTTCTGTTTCTGTGTTAATTCACTTAGGATTATGACTTCTAACTCCATCCATGTTGCTGCAAAGGACATGCTTTCATGCTTTGTTATGGCTGTGTAGTATTCCATGGTGTACACGTACCACATTTACTAGGTTGATTCCATGTTTTTGTTATGGTGAATAGCACAGTGATGAACATACAAGTATGTGTGTGTTTTTTATATGGTGATCCATTTTCCTTTGGGTATAGACCCAGTAATGGAATTACTTGGTCAAACAGTAGCTCTGTTTTAAGTTCTTTGAGAAATCTCCAAATGGCTTTCCACAGTGGCTGAACTAATTTACAATCCTACTGGCAGTATATAAGCGTTCCTTTTTCTCTGCAGCCTTGCCAGCAGCTGTTGTTTTTGACTTTTTCATAATAGCCATTATGACTGGTATGAAACGGTACCTCGTTGTGGTTTTATTTTGCATTTCTCTGATGATTAGTGATGTTGAGCATTTTTTCATGTTTCTTGGCCACTTTTATGTCTTCTTTTAAGTGTCCATTCATGTCTTTTGCCCATTATTTTAATGGGGTTCTTTGTTTCTTTCTTGTTGACTTAAATCTCTTATAGGCACTGGATATTAGATCTCTGTTGGATGCATAGTTTGCAAATGTCTTCTCCCATTCTGTAGGTTGTCTGTTTATTGATAGTTTATTTTGCTGTGCAGAAGCTCTTCTGTTTAATTAGGTCACACTTGTCAATTTTTGTTTTTGTGACAATTGCTTTTGGGGATTTAGCCAAAAATTCTTTACCAATGTCAATATCAAGAGAGTATTTCCTAGTTTTTCTTCTAGGATTTTTTACAGTTTGAGGTCTAGGATTTTTTACAGTTTGAGGTCTTATGTTTAAATCTTTAATCCATCTTGAGTTAATTTTTGTATAGAAAAAATGGTAAGGGTCTAGTTTCATTCTTCTGCATATGGCTAGCCAGTAATCCACCACTGTTTATTGAGTAAGGATTCATTTTCCCCAGTGTTTGGTTTTGTTGGCCTTGTCAAAAATCATATGGCCTTAAGTGTGCAGCCTTGCTTCTGAGTTTTCTATTCTGTTCCACTGTCTTATGTGTCTGTTTTTGTACTATTACCATGCTAATTTGGTTACTATAGCCTTGGAGTATAGTTTGAAGTCAGGTAGAGTGATGCCTCTGGCTTTGCTGTTTTTGCTTAGGATTGCTTTGGCTATTCAGGATCCTTTTTCATTCCATATGAATTTTAAAATAGTTTTTTTTTAAATTCTGTGAAAATGACATTAGTAGTTTGATAGGAATAATATTGTATTTGTAAATTGCTTTGAGCAGTACAGCCATTTTAATGATATTCATTCTTTCAATCCATGAGCATGGAATGTTTTTCCATTTATTTGTGTCATCTCTGATTTCTTTCAGCAGTGTCTTCTTATAGTTCTCTTTATAGGGACATTGTTCATTTCCTTGGTTAGCTATCTTCTTAGGCTTCGTTTTCTTTTTGGCTATTGTAAATGGCATTGTGTTCCTGATTTTACTGTCAGCCTGGACGTTGTTTATGTATAGAAATGCTACTGATTTTTGCACATTTATTTTGTATCCTGAAACCTTACTAAAATCATATATCAGTGCCAGGAGTCTTTTGGTGGAATCTTGAGAGTTTTCTACATATAGAACCATATCATCAGCCAAGAGAAACGGTTTGGCTTTTGTCGACTTAAAGTAGTTCTTATTTCATGAGAATATTTTGTCTACCACAAACGAATATCATAAGAAGGAAGTATTCGCTTACACAGAATTTTTTATCTGGAATAAAGAGAGAGAAAGACTGAGACAGCACATCTTAAATAATCAATAAAGTAATTTCAGATTATAAAATGTAACAAAATAATGTAAGATTTATATGTAGGCAATTTACATTAATTCTAATTTCAATACAAAGAAAAATAATATTGTTTATTGAAACTATGCACATCATTAATCTTGACTGACTGCAATAAGAAACATCATGCAAACACTTTCATCATATATTAAAAGGTTTCCTTTTGTTTTATAAGAGACAGCATCTCACTCTGTTGCCCAGGCTGGAGTGCAGTGTCACAATCATAGCTTACTCAGTCTCCTGAGTAGCTGGGACTACAAGCATGTCCCACCACACCTGGCTAATTTTTTAAGTTTTTTTGTTTTTTTTTTTTTCCTGTAGAGATGAGGTCTTCTATGTTTCCTAGGTTGGTCTTGAACTCCTGGCCTCAAGTGATTCTCCTGTTTCCGCCTCCCAAAGTGCTGGTATTATAGCCATGAGCCACCACACCCAGTTTAAGAACTGTTAAAAAGGTCACCGTCAATATGGAACTCTGATATTTTCTCTTAATTTTCCTTTTTTGTTTTTAGCACTTTAATCACAAATTCTGATTAATTCTGTAATCAAAAATACACATTTCTCTGTCCCCTATCCCCATTCCCTTCACCAACTCCCACTTAACTCAAAAATTTTATCTCCACATTGGGAAGCACTGCAATTGTTGTAAGTGTAGACTTTGTGTTTATTATTGAATAAAGCCTTTCTAATTATTTATATAATCATGTATACTTCACTCCTTTCCTACTTTCATTTATTCATAAAAATATCAATTCAGCATGTTTCAAGCTTTCGCCTTGATGCAGAACACATAAAGGCAAGTAAGACAGAGCTTCTGGCCAATGAAAGCTTATAATCTAATGGTTAAGGGTAATTCATCCATATGAGGTTTTCTAGCCCCAGCAGTAATGATATGTGAAACCAGATAATTCTTTGTTGGGAAAAGCCTCTGTATTATAGCATGGTTAGCAGCACCCCTGACCTATAGCCCCCACGAAGCCAGAAGCGTCACCTCAACTGTTAACAACCAAAATGTTTCCAGACATTTTGTCTCCTTTGGAGTAAAATCACCCCTGGCTGAAAACCACTGTTAGAAGCCAACGTGCCAGATTCAATAGTAACACAGAGCCTAGGGTCAGAAGATGAGAAAAGAATTAGAGAAGCCTAGTAAAGGTAGGATTTGCACTGAATCTTGAAGGACCAGGAAGCAATTAGCTAGTTTTATGTTGTTTCTGGAGAATTTCAAATAAGGAAAATATCATACATGAAAAGACACAGAGATGAGATGCTGCATCATTCATTTGTAGGTAGGACAAGGGACTTACAAGGCATAGGTGCTTTGAAAGCTAAAATGTGAAAACAGCAAATAGGGATACATGAGGCTGAAGTTGTAGGGAAATGTCAGATCACGGAAGACCTTGTGTGACACGTCAGAGCAACTGGACTATATCCTATGAAAAATGAGCAGCTGCCACAGCATGACGGGGAGAATTGGATTCGGAATAGACGGTTTTTGTAACCCTGTTAGAGTACTGTGTAAGATCTATACAGACAGAAATCATGCCTGTGCATTTTATGTTTTCTTCCTTTTTAAAATCTAGCATACAGCAGGGTGATCATAGGTGTTCAACACATATTTGTTGAATGATTCATAATACTAATGATGACAATATTAATAGCAAGTATTTATTACATTCTCACTGTATATCTGGTACTTCTCCAAATGTTTACATGAATGACAGAGCTGGAGAGGATTTGTGTGATGGCAAGAATCCTGGAGTCAAAGAAATGACTAGGAAGAATTGAATTATTACAAATTTTACAAGTAATTGGCAGGTAGCAGCAACACTAGCAAATGCTAAGGTCCAAGATACCAAGTGATATCATCTTTCTAGTTAGTGTCAAAAAACATACAAGATCCCATCCAGTTTTATTATCTAGAGCTCTTTTAAATAATATCCTGCCTCTTTCATAAGCTTACCTCTATTAGGTTTATTAGAACAGTTACCTCTATTAAGCTCCAAATTTATTTTTAAGTGAACATCAATATTTACTTTATCTTCCTTACTTAAGTTCTATAGAAAGCAGATGAGATAATGTCTCATTTCCTTATTTGCCTAGGTAACATAAATAATCATTAAGACCCATGCTTATAATGTACATAGAAATTTATGTTCTGCCCTAAATGGCATATATGTATATTCTATCCATTCCTTCTTAAGAACATTCACAATCTACCTGCGTAAACTAGTTTATTGGTTGGATTTCAATATAGATCAATGGAATTGAGATATTATCCAAGTACAAAGAATGCACTGAATTTAGTACATGAAAATGCAGGTGTTTCCTATCAAATACTTTAGACATTTAGATTATCTTTTGCTCTCCAAAATGAAACCACAGATGTAAAAGTAAGAAATGTAAACTGCTTTAAATCCTTTGTAAAGTTGTGTAAAATATGGTGATCTTTATCCTCAACAAAAATTAGATAGTTAAAACTTTATAATAGAGTTTTAAAAGAATTTGATACATGTGGCACTTAGAAGTAAGTTGAGCATGTATAGATTTTATATCAACAATTTCCATGCTACTAGTAACTATGTTGTGGGCAGAGGTTTTGTCCTTTGTTTACAGAGGCCTTATGTTGATTTCTTAGATGAGAAACTAATGGTGGAAATCCACAATGAGCCGACAGTGTCCTTCTATTTCGTTCTATTTTGATGGTTCATTTTATTTCTCTGATTTATAAAGGAAATTTTGAATCTTGCTTCTGTGTTGTAGACTGTATGTCCTCACATCCAACATGGTGCCATTTGTGATTTCAATGAGAAACATTTCCAGTGCCTTCCTTTAAGTCACAGATACCTAATTTAAAACAATACTGGCCTCCTGCAGAACAATACCAGAGAATTTTTTAAAACTCTGTTGACAAGTATCTGAATGAGAGAACTTAGCCTACTGAATAGTTATCTCATAGTTATATGGTCTACACAGTGCTATAAACTGATGAATCATTTCTACAAAATAAATTAGTTTTGCTTCTTATTCCTTCTTTACCACCTCATATGGTCAGTTCCAAGATTCTCAATATCAAAGGCATTTAACAAATAAAAAAGTCTATTGTAAGTTTAATTGTTTATGTTATTGAATACAGAAGAGAAAGTTCTCACACTGACTTAATAAATATTCCTTCCCTTTGTCTTTAACCTTTTTGCCTAGAATCCAAAAGTCCTTTTTATCCCTCAGGCTAGGAGCCAGATTTTCACACATCCCAGGTTCCAATTACATGCAAATTCTTATGAGCCTAGAGTCTCTGTGGGCATGTGCATGAAAATACATCCAGCTATGTATTTCTTTCAGTATTTTTTGTTATTAAAATTCATTAGTTTTACTTTTTGTTCAGGTACTAATTTACATAAAGTGAGATACAAATTTTCAGAGTAGGCATTATAGACGTTCTGCCTTGAAAAGGTAAAAATTTTTAACAGAACATTCATAGAATATCAAATTTGAAGAAAAAACAAGTTCTTTTTTAATACTACAGCATGAAATTATCAAAAATATATTCCCCTATAACTCATGACTGACATATAGCATAATTATAGTAGGCTTTAATTAAATAAATATTACATTTAGAACATAATAAATAATAATGACATAGTATGGCAAAGCCTTTGCTTGTTTACTTTCTTAATTTTTGAAAATTATTTTTTAAAATTTTGAGGAGTACATAATGTGTATATATAATTATGGGGTACATGACATGTTTTGCTACAGGCATGCGATGTAAAACAAGCGCGTCATGGAGAATGGGGTTTCCATCCCCTCAAGTATTTATTGAGTTACAAACAATCCAATTATACTCTTTAAGTTATTTAAAACTATACAATTACATTATTATTGGCCATAGTCACCGTATTGTGCTATCAACCATTTTTTTGGATTGCAATTAGTACTTTATCAAAAGCCTTTCTACTACATACTGTATTAATCTTGGTTGTTTTTTATTTCTTAATTTTTGATGCTTTGACATCTATAACCTCGCACATCCTGGTAGAGACAGGCCCTTTCAGGTTTAGCTGATTCTTAGAGATAGTGAAGCAGGAGAGGCCACAAGAAACATACCTCTCGGACACCGACCAGGAAGGAAGAGGTTTTATTACAGCCGGGAGCAAGGCAACAATTTGTCTAACTGCCAAGCTTGCTTAACAAAGAGAAGCTCTGCCTTTATATAGGCTTATACTCTAGATATTACACGTGAAAGAATCTTAGGTTCACAGCCTTAGAAATTACAAGTGAAAGGGTTTTGGGTTTAGTTTTAGAAATCACATATGAAAGGGTCTTGGTCAATGGAGGAGTGTGTGGGGGTTTGATCTTGTTTAAGTAAAAACAATGTCTTCCGGAGAGATTTCCCCCACGCCATGCCTGCTATTTACAGGAAAATGATTTAGGAGGCACCAGTCTCCCAGCCTTTTCTTCTATTGAAATGCAGTGTGGAAGTCAAAGGGGAGGTGATCCTAGATGCCTGGGTCTACTTCCTCATTAGCAAACATCTCATCTGGCAATGTCTCTATAATACGCACCAACCAATCCAAAAGCCATACCCCAGCTACCTCCTTTGTCAAGCTCTCAGAGGACTCTCATATTCAGGTCAGTATTCCCTAGGACCAGGTCCCAGACAACTAGGATCAGCTCCTATACTCACAGCAGAAACTATTCAAACTAGCCAATCTAAAGCCTGCTTATCTTGTCTTAGCTGTTCTTTCATACAGAAACCATAATGAAGGTTCTTGCTTACATTTTGCCCTCACTCCCTCTGCCACCTGACTCGTCCTGGGCCACATGCTTCTCCATGTGGCTCATCATGGAATTCCATGTGGCCCTACATGGAATAGCATGCCCCCTCTTCTCAAAATCTATAGGCAACAAACTATGCAAAAGTAGTTAACTCCTATCAGTTGGCTTCATCCCATCTAACTAATAACGAAAACTACCTTTTAAAATTATACAATCAAATTTAACATTAACTGTTTTTTGTATGCTAAAATATATATTTTCACAGTACAAACTCAAGACATGCCTTTTTACAGCACAAATTCAAGCTCTGGTTCAGGGGGATAAATGATGCTCAATTTTATGTTTTAGAATTACTTTGAGAGATAGAAAGATTGATTTCATCTCTACAATATGTTAATTTTTTCCTCACTGTACTTTCTTGTTTGTCACATAGCCTTTTCTTTAAATGCTTTGGTCTCTTCTTTAAGGAATTTATTTAGGTAAATTTTATTTATGTAAATTATTTTCATGACCTGTCTCTCTTCTTCACTGAGCAATATTTTATGGTGTTCATTCTTTTTCTTCCTATATTTTAATTTCTCATCTCTTTTGGGCAGTGAGAGTGGGGTAACTGCTCAATCATCCTAATTCTTTTCTGATTGGTTTTCACCAAATCATTTCTCATCCATATTCTCATAGAGGCATCCATACAAATTTGGATATGCTGTGCTACCATGTCCAATGCACTCTCATCAAAACTGTTATGTATTCTGTCTTTGGAGCATGTCTTCCTTCCATTTTAGCATCCATGACACAGTGTTCTCAGCAAATTTCTTTATGGTAACTTTGTCCTGGCAACTGTCATCTACCTTCCCACCCTCTTTAGGCCAAGCAGCCCCAGCCTCTTAGACTATAAAATAAGTTGTAGATTATAAAATATACTGCAGCACAGTTTTCCTTCATCAGCCTCTCTTCTTTCATGCTGAGGTATTGATCTCTACAGAGACATTTCCCGTCTCATCTGTAGCCTCATCACATTCCTGTATCCCATTTCTCTGAAGTAAACAAAAAACAGTCATCCTGAATTTAATCACAGGATATCAGGGGAATCTCAAGCCTCCTGATATCTGAAAGACAGTATTTTGGCTCCCCATACTCACTTTTCTCTAAGCAATTTCACAATATTCAACACCTCTTCCTCTTTTGTGGTGTTGGGATATGTTCATTTTCCTACTTCCATGAAAAAGTTGTTTTTTCCTCAATTTTTCTTGTTTAGCTTTTCCTCCAAATGGATTTTGAGGTGGAGGAAAGGAGGAAATTGCATATTCTCTATTTTCTTTAACTTGAGGATACCTGAATATCTTTTTTTTTTAATTAGGCAAAGGAAATGTGTAAAAGCAATTATGGCAAGATCCATGCTCAAAAACTACAGTTAATATTAGTGTGTGTTTCAAACTATACTACAAAGCTATAGAAATCAAAGCAGCATAGTACTGGCATAGAAACAGACACAAAGACCAGTGGAACATAAAAGACAGCTCAGAAATAAATTGATACATTTACAACCAACTGATTTTTCAACAAAGACATTAATAATATACAACGGGGAAAGATAGTCTCTTCAATAAATGGTGTTTGGAAACTTGGATTTCCAAATGCAGAAGAATGATATTAGATCCTTATCTTATACCATACACAAATAACAACTCAAAGTGGATTAAAGACTTAAATGTAAGACCCAAAGCTATGAAACTACAAGAAATCACAGGGGAAAAGCTACATGACATTGGTCTGGACAGTGACTTTTTGGATGACTCCAAAAGAATAAGTAACAAGAGAAAAAATAGATAAATGGGATTACATCGAATCAAAAAGCTTCTGTACAACAAAGGATACAACAATGTGATGAGACAACCTATACAACAGAAGAAAATATTTGCAAACTATATGTACACAGGATAAGGTGTTAATATCAAAAATCTATAAAGAATTCAAAGAACTTAATAATAAGAAAACAAATAGCCCAATTAAAAATAGACAAAGGAACTGAATGGACTTTTTCCAAAAGAAGGCATATAAATGGTCAATAGGTATTTATATGAAAACATGCTCAACATCAGTAGTGATCAAAGAAATGCAAATGAAAACCACAATGAGTCTTCACTTCACTCCTGTTAGAATGGCTAATATCTTTTTTTTTTTTTTTTTTGACATGGAGTTTTCCTCTTGTTGCCCAGGCTAGAGTGCAGTGACATGATCTCAGCTCACCACAACCTCTGCCTCTTGGATTGAAGCAATTCTCCTGCCTCAGCCTCCCAAGTAGCTGGGATTACAGGCATGTGCTACCACGCTTGACTAATTTTGTATTTTTAGTAGAGACAGGGTTTCTCCATATTGGTCAGGCCAGTCTCAAACTCCTGATCTAAGGTGATCCACCCACCTTGACCTCCCAAAGTGCTGGGATTACAGGCATGTGCCACTGCGCTCAGCCTAGAATGGCTATTATCAAGTACATAAACGATAAGTGTTGGCAAAAATGTGGAGAAAAGAAAACACCTGCATATTACTGATAGGAATGTCTTCATCAGTTAGTACTGCCATTATCAAAGCAATATGGAAGTTCTTCAATAAATTAAAAATAGAAATTGCCATATTCAGCAATCTCACTACTGAGTATATAGATTATGTCTAAAGGAAATAAAAACAGTATGTCAAAGAGATATCTGCACTCCCATATTCATCGCAGCATTATTCACGAAAGCCAAGATATGGAATCAACCTAAGTGTCTCCCAATGAATGAATGGATAAAGAAAATATGGTCTATGTGCATAATGGAATACTACTTAGCCATAAAAACATGAAATCCTCTTGTGTGTGACAACATGGCTGAATCTGGAAGACATTACGAAAATGAAATAAGCCAGTCACAGAAAGACAAATACCACAGGACGGCACACATACATGAAACCTAAAAAAGTTGATCTTACAGAAGTAGAAGGCAGAATGTGGTTACCAAGGGCCAAGGATAGAAGGTGAGTTGGGGAGATGTGGGTCAAGGATACAAAATTTCACTTAAATAGGAGGAATAGGTTCAAAAAATCTATTATGCACCAAGATGACTTTAGTTGATAATATATTCTTGAAAAATGCCAAGAGAGTGGGTGTAAATTATTTTCACCACAAAAATGACAACTATGTGAGGTAACGCACATGCTAGTTAGCAAGATTTCGTCATTTCACAATGTATATACATTTCAAAACATCACGTTGTACACAGCAAATACATACGGTTTATCTCTCTGATATTTTTTAAAAGAAATATTAGTGAGTGAATGACTAATTATAAGATGACGCCTGCGTGAGATAAAATAATAAAACTTCTTTATGCATGCAGTTTGAATTTAGAGTTTTTTATTTCATTTGATTTTCACAATCACTTTGTGAATCAGGCAAAGCAGGAGTTGCTATCTGTCTATCATAAACGAGTGAACCAAGGCTGAAAGCAAATATATGTCTTGCTCTAGTGAGAATTAAAATACAAATAATTCACATTTCACTGTCATTTCTTCTCAGTGTCTCTGTTTTCTAAAATTTACGCTATGCACTGAATGCAGGAGGAGATGTATTATTAATAGTTATTTGACCTCTAAAGGAAATTAAAAAGCAGAATACTTGTGTCTCAATCAGGATTCTCCTAAATAAAAGTGACAAAATCCAGGCCGGGTGTGGCGGCTCATGCCTGTAATCCCAGCACTTTGGGAGGCCAAGGCAGATCACCAAAGTTGGGAGTTTGAGACCAGTCTGACCAACATGGAGAAACCCCATCTCTGCTAAAAATACAAAAAATTAGCCAGGTGTGGTGGCGCATGCCCGTAGTCCCAGCTACTCAGGAGGCTGAAGCAGGAGAATCGCTTGAACCTAGGAGGCAGAGGTTGCAGTGAGCCGAGATTAAGCCATTGCACTTCAGCCTGGGCAACGAGAGTGAAAATCCATCTCAAAAAAAGAAAAAAAGGGACAAAATCCCAATTCAAACCAGCTGAAGACAGATGTGGGAGGCTGAATGTGCTCTCCTAAGTATGTCCTTGTTCTTCAGATCTCTGGAATCTGTGATGGCAAAAGGGACTTTGAAACCATGATTAAGTTAAGGATCTTGAAATAACAAAATTGTTCTGGATTAAATGAGCAAACTCAATATAATCACAAGGGTCATATCATAAGAAGGTTGCAGAAGGGTCAGAGTCAGAGAGGGCAATAAAACATTGGAAGCAAAGTGAGAGAGAGGGAAAGAGAGAAATTTGAAGGTGCTAAATCACTAATTTTGAAGGTGGAGGAAGGGGCCATGAGCCCAAATCTCCAAAAACTAGAAAAGACAAAGACATGGATTTTCCCTGAGACCCTCCAGAATGAACACAGTTCTGCTGACATTTTGATTTTAGCCATGTAAGACCAATTTCAGACTTCCAACTTCCAGAACTATCAGATAAATTTTATAAGTTTGTGATAATGCATTACTGCAGCAATAGGGAAATAATATGGCAGGTAATTTACTGGTGCATATCCCTGGAAAGCTCAAGGCCTAGTTAAAGCATGGGGTATGGCTAAATTCCTTGAATCTTTAAACCTCTCTTTCTCTCTGAAGGCCATCCCTCTGCACCTGGAAGATGCTCCCAGCACCTTCATGCTCCCATGTTTCCACATCAGTCTCCTTGAGGTCTGCGGATGGCTCTTCTTGTGCCCATCCACATATGGATCAATATGTTCAGGAGTAGCATGTCATGATTTGGCCAGTTGACATCAGGGGCCCATGAGGCCAGCCCATGTGATGGACAGTCCTACAAATACCATATAAGGGTTCCCAAAGGGGGAAAAAAAGTTCAGCAGACAAACCTGTAATAAATTTAATACATTTTATCCTTGCCTTCTAAGCATCTACACCCATGCACCACACACACAACACACACCATTCTCCTATATACAACATTAAAAACAATCCTGAATAAAGTAATGCAACTTCCCACATGCATCTAAAAGCTACTATTCCTGCTGAGGTCTGGCCCATGCACTGTCCCAGGTCTCTGTCCAAGATCTTGGGTGACGTGCATTTTTTTCTATGAGATCTACCATTGGCTCCTCATTGCTCAGTTACCTAGAGACAAATGATCATTTTATTGATACCCCCACCCAACACATCTAATATATAATGACAATGAGACAACTGATAAACCATGATGGACACTTCCATTTTTAATGGGAAGAAAGGAAAGACAGTGCAGTGTATTCAGTGTTTTACTGCTTATGTTACATTCTGGGGAGAGTGGGGACCTGAGTACTCAGTGTCCAGCCCTCTCTGGCCCTTCTCTGGGGGCGGATGGATCTTAGCCCCTGTTCTATCCAATCATGTATCAGAGAAAGTGAGCTGTGTCATGTTTGCCTTTCACATCTTGTTAAAATGGCATAATAGACGAGGGGAGGGCATTAGGACAAGATGAATCCCAGACTGCTGCTTTTCCAAAATGGGGCTTTTCAAATAAAACTTCCCTTAGTTAATTTGCAGCACTTCACATTCGAAGTCTATAAGCCAAACCCTAGAATTTGCATCCAGATTGTTCTGCCTCTCAGCTCAGCCTGTTCTCTGGAACCTCAGAATGAGCTGCGTTGATGACGTCTGCTCTTTTGTCTCCAAGCCGCATCTAGTAGTCTGCCTTTGCCAAATGGGCAACTGTTGCTTTTGCTGTATAGTAAGTCCACATAGGGAGCTACAGCAGAGGGGCCCAGGGAATCAGGCCTTGACAAAATGTTGCCTTAAGAGCTTGTGTATAATCGTACTCCTTTTGTTAAGCTGATGATCTCCTCTTTTGCATTTTTCTCATGAATAGGCATTTAACTTGAAAAAGAAAATTATCCAAATTCTACCTGCACTCTTCAGATTAAGGACTGAACCATTTTCAAAGCTTTATTACCTTACCCTATTAATTTATATAATAAGCCTAGCTATAACTTGTTATTTAATTCTCAAGCTGAGAAAGTATCAAATTTTACTGAACGTTGCTTTGCTGTAATATAGATTTTCCTTTCTTGCACTTGTGATAAAGCAAAGCCAGTAAGGATGGGTGGGCAAGTTTATAACCACACACACACACACACACACACACACACACACACACGAATATCTCCCCAGCAGCCAGCATCATAGCAACCAGCTGTGCCTGTTTTTATCAATTGTCTTTAAAGATGAGTCTGTTAAGAGAATTTGCAAGAATGGCATAATGGAGCATAACAAAAGGTATTTTATTTAGAGGAAACTTAGGTTGAATTCATACAGGGGCTCTTTTAAGCAGTGCTAGTGACCCACTTCTTAGCAAATGTCTAAAAATAATGAGAAACATGCTTTGGCAGATGACAGTAGCTTCATAAGACAACAAACTATAACATATCTGAAGCATTTTGACACTGTTTTTTATCTATCAATACATATTGTTAGATACCTAATTGATGTATCCCAATAATGTGTATGTTAAAATTTTATGCAAGTGACCCTGATACAATTTCATATTAGAAAGATGACTTGTACATTTCATATTAGAAAGATGCATTATTTATACTGAATACATTAGGCTCATTTTTTGAAACTCCATTAAAACTATATTAAAACAGGTGGGGTATTTTAGAGTTATTGTACATTTGCTTGTCCTATTTTAGGTCTGTACTTCTTTTTCCTGCATTGTATATGGGGATCAATTTAAGATTCTAGAAGGAATAAAGATGGAACTATTCTACAGTTGTTAGGAATCTGTGCTAAAGACATCCATACTTACTTTTGTATTTATCACAATGCTTCTAATAGGAACACTTAGTTGTCCTTCATATTTTTGAATGGAAGATAGTAAAATTAAAATAAAGGAGCAGTCAGGCGCAGCAGCTCATGCCTGTAATCCCAGCACTTTGGAAGTCCAAGCCATGTGGATCACCTGAGGTCAGGAGTTCAAAATCAGCCTGGCCAACACAGTGAAACCCTATCTCTACTAAAAATACAAAAATTAGCCAGGCTCAGTGGTATGTGCCTGTAATCCCAGCTACTCAGGAGGCCAAGGCAGGAGAATCGCTTGAATGGCACAGGTTGCAATGAGCAGATACTGCTCCATTGCACTCCAGCCTGGGTGACAGAGTGAGACTCCATCAAAAAAAAAAACAGGGGAGCAATTGCAAAAAAATCATAGAAAAAGAACTGGAGTGTGTGTGTTCTCATGTGCATGAACAGACACACTGGACAATCAAAACATATATTTTTTTTAGTTCCCTGCATGTCTTCTTTAACTGTTCACACTGTTTACAAAAGTGTTGAATAATGAAGAATATACTGAATATGTTGCAATGAATTTATTCCCAGAAAATAGATTCCCAGATGCTGTTTTTATGCCATTAATACATTCCATCCACTGTATGTTGTGGATCCAGGGCACTCAGGCCCATTTTATGATCTGTGACAAAATCTAATAGAGGTTCTGGCCACCAACCAGGTAAAATGCCTCCAACCAGTATCAGCAAGGACAGATTTTTGGATTTCAAGCTGTTAATCACTTGAGTTCTATCTGAAAATACAAACCTATTAATTGTTCCCTCAGTTTGGGATGGTAACATAAATTACTTCAGAAAAATTAGAAAGGTTGTGAAAATATGATTCTCTTATGCCCTGTGTTAAAGAAAGAGTACTTTGGTTTTCGTGCTTCTGATGCCCTCAGGGCCTCAACACTTGCCCAGAAAATATATTTTGGACCACAGAGTTACCTGTGACAGCCCTATAGGATATGTCCCTCGTCCTCAGAATCTTTTTCTATTACCATTATCAATACATGATTTTGAGAAAAAAGATACTTTATTCCATTTAAAGCCATTACTATCTAAGAAAAAATAATTTTGGCTGGGAATGTATTTTGTATGTCAGCTTAGCATACAAAAACCATTCATTTGTAGGATTTAGGCCTTGAGGATTTTACTATTTGCCCCATGAAGCACCCTACTGAGTCCCCACTGCTTCTGTCGTGAAGCACCGATCTCTCCTAGCCCAGGAACAAAGAGAGCAAATTGAGAATGTAACCACAAAAGTCACAATAGTAGGCAATTGAGTTTTCTTCCCTGGTGTAATAAAATAGAGCATTGAAAGTTGGAGATGTTTAGAGGAAAGAACAGAATGAAGCATTTTGCATGCAGGCAAATTATGTTTTCTTTTCACAGGAGTCTCCAGAGTCTATCCCTACAAATGAAGAAGGCAACATTTACTTGAAATAGTGCATTGTTTCTGAGTCTCTGCAGCTGAATTATATTACAGAATGCTCTGACCACTTCCACAGGCCACAAATTCTTAGTAAACACTCCTAGTGTTTAAGATGGTGAGGTTGTCCGCAAGAAAAGAGCGCAGAAGGCAGGCTAGGTCCTCTTCGGATATGGGGCCCCATTCTCTACTCTGAAAGTATTTACATTTACAGAGGCTTTTTTTTTTTTTTTCTGAAACAGAGTCTCACTATGTCACCCAGACTGCAGTGCTGTGGCACAATCATAACTCACTAAAACCTAGACCTCCCAGGCTCAAATGATCCTCCCACCTCAGCTTTCTGAGTAACTAGGACGACAGGTATGTACACTACCATGCCTGGCTAATTTTTTTTTAATTTTATTTTTTGTAGTGGCAGGGATCTGGCTATGTTGCCCAGGTTGGTCTTGAACTCCTGGCCTGAGGCAAACCTCTCACCCTGACCTCCCAAAGTGCTAGAAGTACAGGCATGAGCCACTGACCCCAGCCCTATTTATACAAGGAGGATGTGCTCTGTTTGCTGTTAATGTACCAAAGAAAGAGCCAATAGAGATGAACGACTGAAAAGTACTGACCCAAAGCCATGGAAATAGAACTGATTTTCTAAGTAGTACACTGAAATAAAGGAGGAAATCCAAGAATGGCAGTGAAAGTCAGGGGCCCTAGTGAGGGAATAGGGGAGGGAAAAGTCACAGCTTGCTTTAGTGGAGTGCTTACTCTTCGCACAAACCACACTGTCCTACGTGCCTTGCATGTATGAAATCATTAAAGTCTCATGATAACCTAAAGGTTTAGATCTTTTTATAATCCCCATTTTTCATATGAGGAAACCAAGGAACAGAGTGCTAAGTAACTTATTTAACGTCACAAGTGAGTGGTGGAGGCTGGATCTGAATTCAGGTAACCTGATGCTGAAGTGCCAAAGTCTAACATCCGCACTACCCTCTCCCTGCTTCTGTAATAGGAGAGGTGGTGTGAGACTCTGCTATCTTGGCTTGGGAAATAGGGAGTTTCTTTTTATCTACAAACAATTTAGATGGGGGCTAGGAAGAAAGGTTTTCCTAGGACTATGTCCCAGTTAAATGTGCCATGACCCAGCAGCAGATAAAACAAGGACTAGAAGCACGCCTGAGGAATTATTAGATTATCTGATTAGCAATTAACAGAGGCAAATATTAAAAAGGGAGCACTGGCTTCACTCCCTGAGATCTGGGCACAGTTTCTTGTAGCATATGTTTTTCACATTTGCAGCCCTAAAATAGTTCTTTAAAAACATTGCACTATAGTCAAATCTAGGTATCCTATAAATGAAATGATATTTAATGATTTATGCATTTGGGAAATAATTTCTGAGACTCTACAATGAATAAGACTTTTTTAGGTCTTGAAATAGACTGGCTTCAAGGGAAGACACATCAAATGAATACAGGAAAAAGTCCATTTAAAAAGGAAAATTTTGACTTTTTTTATTTGTGACTGATTTTATATGGTGATTTAAAAAACTGTTGCTGAAAATTTTCAATAGTATTAAAATTGAAATCTAGGACATATATTTTCTCTTATAGTTTTTAAAAAGGGAAATTAATTCAATCTACATAAAAATGACTACCATGTCAAATATCTTCTGAAGAATGTCACCTTTCTCAGTTTCTAAACATATCTATTTAAACATTCTCCAAAATGACATCAAGTTTTCACATTTCTCATATATTATATAAAAGTTAACTTAAATTTGATTTCTCTAATGATATAATATTATTCTTAAATATAGTGGCTGTTCCCTTCACATTTATATTTTTAGATCTAGAGAAAGTAGGCATTCAATAAATGTGTAATAAATAAGGTAGACAGATTAAGGAAAACCAATACTGCGAATAACGTTATACCACAAATGCTCTGTGTAAACTTGCAAAATTTGGCTAAGGATGTACAAGCTACTGTGAAGGATAGCACTTTCAGATTCCTCATGGAATGAAATGAAATTGAATTTATTTTGGTATCATCTGAATATGTACATTCTAGAGAATCCTTCAGCAAAGAAACAAGAGTAGTATTTCTACATTGCTAGTCATAGAGCTACAGGGCAAATATTAGCTAAAATTTTTGCAGAAATACTATTAAACATACTGACAATAATGTTTGTATTTTAAAGTTAGTTCATGATGACAGCGGGTAGCAAACACATACATACTATCAGTTCTCTATCTATCCCCAAACATAGTAGTTTTAAATAAGAATTATTTGCATTATATCAATAGCTTATATGTTTGTGGATTGACTGGGTGGTAGAGGTGTCATCTTATCTAGACTAGGCTAGGCTCTGCAGATCTTGACCAGCTTGCCAGTGTGTGGCTCAGGTGGAGAAGTGGGGATGAACAGCTTTGCTCCTCGTGTTTTTCATCTTTTTCCTGGAGCCAGTGGACTCACCTGGACACATTCTCCTTCTGGCAGTGTCAGAGGCACCAGAAGGAAAGCAGAAATACATAAGACCTATTGTATGTGCTTTCCCAGGTTTGGATAGGCACAGTGACTCCCAGCTATTTCTCTTGGTTACATGGTAGAACCCAGAGTCAAAGGGTGGGAAAAATACATTCTACTCCTTACATGAGAGAAACTTCAAAGTCCCTCAACTAAATGATGTAGATACTGGGACAAGTAAGGAAGTAGACCCATGAATACTCATTTTGGGTGCTCATGTTTCTTCAAAGTGCATGCTCATTTCCACTCTTGTATTTCTAAAATAACAATTAAGAAAAACAAGAAAGTAATCTTCCTATCAACTGGATAGCTGAATTCAGCAGATTTTATGGACAATTAAGTCTTTAAATGAAGATTTAGGAGTATAAGATTGTTTGTTTTTCTCATTTCTGCTACTGGATAAATAGAGACATCCATCTTAAATTTTATTCAAAGACGGTTTCAAATCCTTTTATGTATTTTGCAAAATAAAATGTTAAAAGAGCACAAAAGATCTAACTAAAGGGTGTTATTATCAGACTTGAAAGAAATCAGTTGCTTGAATTTTACTAGAAGGAAATGCAATTTTTTAGTTGTAATTTAATCATGAATATAAATTAAGATTTCTATAGCGATATGGATTTGATTATGTTTTAAATATCTAACAGCTAAATATCTCCTAAGACTCAGTCTATGCATAATTCACTTCCCTTTCAAACAAAAAACAAAAAATAGCAGGAAAAACTGTAATAAAGAAAGCTAAATGAACTTGGCCCAATGTAATATTGCTCTTAATTGATTATTTTTTATAACGTTCTGTTTGTCTATAGTAGCTTAGGGTTCTTAGTGAACCATTTTAGATAAGAGTCCCTAAGGCAGCTCAATACAAAAAAGCACAAGTGACTGTTCTCTGAGCTAACTATTGAAAGTGCCTTCAAGCCCATATTAGATAACATCACTCCATGTCTGAGACTTTGGGCTTGAACAGGCCAGATTAGTCAGATGAAAATGGACACACAGACTCCAGCAATTTCTGAGTTGAAATGACAGTTAGGAATAGACTTCTTAAATGACCCCAACATGTCAAAGACTAAACCTGCTACTTTGATTTATCATGCCATAGCAACTAGTGTCCTAAAATATTCACAGTTTTTTTAAATGACTAAATTTGTAAGTTCTAGTTGTCCTAAAATGCAATTTATGCATAAATAGTCATTATTATTAAAAGTTGTGTTGAGCATTTGTTTTGTGGCAAACTTTATGTTTCTTATTGGGAATGCAGAATGAAACATCTATAATCTCTGTTTTCTACTTGCTCAACCAGGATTGAACTAGCAATCTCTTACAACATAAGTACATAGTCCCAAGGCCATGTTTCCAAGACTATTTTAAGTCCTCAGTTGAAGAGACAAGTATCACTTGTGCTTCTGCACAGACTGACAATTTACAGGAAGAAATTGCAATGTGTGTTGGACACATCTTGGGCCGCTCTTCATAACCTCTAGGCTTCAACTGCCTTCTATTCCAGCTGCTGTGGTGACAACCAGCTCTGCATGAACTCTGGCTAGCTTCTTACAGACATTCTCTGACAGTACCCTTACTTCTGCACAGGGCTTTCTTGCTGATTTCCCCAGGAGAACCAATGGGATGCCTATGTCCATATGTGCATCACTAGAAGTGCAAAGCTCCATGGGATGGGTGACCTTTGAACAATCAGAGATAGGATCCATTGAATGAATTTCCTCCCTTTACTCAAGTTGGCTGCAAAGCACTTTCTTCAACTTCTTGGTTGTTTGTTTCCATGGATCTAGCAACCAGTCACACTCAATAAACAACAGTGTCGAATACACCTTCACCTTTAGTCTTCCTCCTTTCCCACATCTTGCTCACTCATGCATCCTTTGGTAACAGCACCTATTCCCACTGCCTCAGGCCCTGCTTTCTGGGAAACTCAGAATCGAGCGCAGTCAAAACAGAATTTGTCATGGGGTCGGGTGGGACCACGGAGTGAGTTAGAAGTGAAAGAAAAGAAAATAAGCAAGAAATGAAATTTCTGCTATGGAAGGCAAAAGGAAATGCTGGAAAAGGGCAACTTAAAGTCCAGCTAAAGAACTAGAGGGGAAATATTTTAATCACTCTCGGTAAAAATAACACTCTGAAGAGCCAGTCATCTTAATCTGAGGTTTCTTCCGTTGTAAATCTCTTTTACAGAAAATGTCTTGAAAAACAAAACTCATTAGAGAATCAAGGTAATGGTTCTCTTCCAAAATGTCTGCTGTTCACTTTTATTACTGTGTTACTGCCAGCAATACAGAGCACAATGCGTCACTCCAATAGCAAATGGGTAGATCCATGTCTTTCCTCAGAGATAAATGAAGCAACAATGTGGTAAAAAGTACTTGGTTTCAAGAGGTGAACAGTTGGATCTTTAATTACAAAGGACTGAAATCCATTACAACACGACGGGGAGTGTGTTTAATTTGCAGAGGGAGAGAGAAATTGCTGTTTTTTGTGTGACTTAAATGACCTTAACACAAAAACCCAACAGTCCCCACTTCTGAAGGGCAATAATGTACAGCCTCTACCCTAAATATGTAGACAGAACCAGAGGCTAAGAATTGCTTTATCTTTAAAATGGAAGAAAGAATGACACAGAGTTAAGCTTATGATTGTCTGCCTGATTTACTATCACGAGCTCTGCTTTATAGTTTAGTGAAGTATTCAAACCTTTGACTCGTTTGTAGGAATAGAGCGGTATTAGAAAGCAAGTGGGTATTGTGGGGAAACTGTGGTTTTAAACTTTACTTTCCTTTGGAGATATACCATATCTCTCAATTTTTTCGAGGATAGTGATATTCTTTTATCTTATTCAAGTAGTTTTCAGAATCCCCTACCCTATTAACAACACAAAGAATGCCCTGAAAACATTGAACTCTCTTTACTGCAAGTTCTGAATATGTCACTTTTACTGAAATCTCTGATAAACGGTATTAAAGCTTTCACCTCAGCAAGGTCTTATTCCTCAGCTGAACAAATAGGAACACACTTTTCTTCGTGAGCTCCTCAGTATTAAAAAACACCATTAACTGATTCTAAAGGATCCAAAATGGCACTCATTTTGCATTATAATGTTTGGTTTTATGATATCATTGAAGGGTAGGAACGATCATTTCTAACTCTTAATGTGTCCTCCCACATGGAAAATGGAGGGATTCCAACTAGTTTAACTCTCAATCCTGTGTCAATTCCTCATTCTCTTTCTCCCAAGAAAAAAGAAATGATAAGACCGATCAGGAGAAGATGCTGAGAGAAATGGCCCTGCCTTCACCTGGATGCAGACCACTCAGGGAGAGTACCCATCTTACACGAGTGGAAATCACTTCTTTAATGTTAAAAAAGGCATGGGTTCTCCTTGAATCCATTTAAAATGAAATTTTAAATTCTCCATCTGCAGAGGATTTTCCCTAGAATCATCTCTTTTTTCTTTCAAGGAAAATTTGATCTATAAACTACTTTTAATTGGGAGATTGTAAAGCACATTTTTGTTAAACACCTTTAATGAAATTACTGATATCTGCATACCTTTTCTAATTTACAATTTTAAAGAAAATAAAGTTAGCACAGCAAAAGTCCTTAGAAATTTACATTTGTATTCCAAAACAGAGACAAAGGCGACAAACACACACACACACACACACACACACACACACACACACACATACACACAACATAGATAAGTGTTTATAACAGCTTTATTTATAATACCAGAAGACTGGAAACAAACCAGATGTTTTTCAACAGGTGAATGGTTTTTAAAAAACTATGATATATTCATACCATGGAATACTACCCAGCAATAAAAGGGAATGAATTGCTAATTTGCAGAACCACGTGGACAAATTCTCAAGGGAAATGTGTCAATTTCAAGGTTACATGTTATATAATTCTGTCTATTCAACCCTGCTCTTGATATAACAAAATCAGAGATGAATGAGATATGAGGAATTGCCAGGGGTTCAAAATGGGAGTGTAGGGTGGAATCAGGTGGATGTACTTTTAAAAAAGGTAACATGAGGGACTCTTGGTAATGCAACTGTTCTGTGTCTTGACCTACACATGTGAATACACCAACCCACATGTGATAAAAACTAAACACCCATACAAATATATGTAAAGTTGGGAAATTCTAAATAAAATTGGGTAGATTGCATCAATGACATTTTCCTAATCGTGATACTGCACTATAGTTTTGCAATATGGCAACCACTGGCAAAACTGAGTAAAGTATACATGGAGCATTCTTTCTTTTTTTTTTTCCACAAACTATAACTTATATTTATTTATCTTCATATTACAAACTGTTTGTAAAACTTTTTTTCTTTTTTTCTCCTCAATAATTCATAATCTTTATTAGAGAATGGTAAATTTACTTTAGAATTATATATAACACACACATAAACATACACACATATATATAAATACACCTACAACCATCTGATCTTTGACAAACCTGACAAAAACAAGCAAAAGGGAAAGGATTACCTCTTAAATAAATAATGTTGGGAAAACTGAGTAGCCATGTGCAGAAAGCTCAAACTGGACCCTTTCCTTACACCTTATACAAAAATTAACTTCAGATGGATTAAAGATTTAAACAGAAGACCTAACACCATAAAAAACCTAGAAGAAAACCTAGGCAATACCATTCAGGACATAGGCATAGGCAAAGATTTCATGACTAAAACACCAAGAGCAATGGCAACAAAAGCCAAAATAGACAAATGGGCTCTAATTAAACAAGAGTTTCTGTAAATCTTTTTAACTAAGAGCACATAGATCACTCCTCTATTGTTGAGAGTTTTGTTTTAATAGCTGCAAATATTTTTGATTCATAACTTTGAGACAATAAGTATTTGTATAATTTCCTATTTTTGTAGGAAAACATCCTCGTCCACTTAAAGTTATAAAGTCTTTGCCATCTGATATTGACTTTATTGCTATCATTATCATTAACTCACTTTCCATGACCTCATTAAGTTTTGATAAGCTAGCATAAAAGGCTACACAGTCTTTCAGAATTAAGAGGGTTGCAAAAGTCATTCCTCCTCGTGAAAAATTATTAATAAGTAAAATTAATGAGCAAATAAGGAACCCTTAACACATTAAGCACAAAGCAAAATCCTAATAATCCTTCATAACACCAAACTTGCAGTGGGCATTCATGGAGGGGAGTGGTGATACGGGATACGTGGGATTCAGAAATGAGACATTTGAGACAGTGAGGCCAACCCCCTCACTGGAGGGGATAGAGACACCTTCAGTTTCTCAGCAGAAGTCACTGGAGTCACTGGCCCCGTGAGAAGGAGACTCTGCCTTTGAGAAGTCTAACCACTGCAACCTTCAAGTCCTTGTTCTGCAGGCTCTAAATAAAGGGGTTCAGCAGGGAGTCACCACAGTGTACATGACAGCAGCCACTGTATCCTCCTCTACTCAGTTGGAGGAAGAGGATGAAGGGCACAGATAAGCCCTGATCACCATCCCGAGAAACACAGCAACAACAGCGAGGTGAGAGCCACAGGTAGAGAAGGCCTTGCGCCTTCCCTGGGCAGAGGGGACCCTGAGGATGGCTGAAACAATGCAGATGTAAGAGATCGGGATGAGCATGAAAGGGATTAAAATGACTGCTACCCCTAGGAAGAGGAGCACATGTCATTGATCTGGGTATCAGAGCAAGACACCTTCATCAGCAGTCCCAAATCACAGAAGAAGTCAGGAATTATCTTCTCAGAGCAGAAGAAAAGCTGGAATATGAGGAAGGTGTGAGTCATGACAACAAGACTCATGAGGGTCCAGCAGGGAGTCACCAGGAGGGCACAGCGGTGGAGGCTCATGATCATCAGATAGTGGAGTGGGTGGCAAATGGCCACATAGCAGTTATAGGCTACTGTAGCCAGGCGAAAGATGTCCATGTCCCCAGAAGTCAAGAAGAAGTAGAGCTGGACCAAGCCTCCTGCATAGGAAACAGACCTGCTCTGGGTCTGGATGTTCACCAGGGCCTTGGGCATGGTGGTAGAGGTGAAAAGGACATCTGTGCACAACAAGTTTTTATGTGAAGGAAATAGCGTCCTTGTGGTTTTTAAGACAAATGTGAAATAAAATTGTTTCACAGGGTTCCTGGCATGTAGTTTACACTCAATTAATATTTGTCAAATGAGTGCATGTCATACTGTTAGTAAAGAAAATATCATCTGTTCTTGCCTCACTGCAGAGGTCCTCTTTGAAGGTAGACAGCTTTGAGTTCACCTGTGATTGTCTCTGTGTGAAGGGAAACACTTCTTTCACTGGTTGGTCCTCCAGCCCAGTGGGACTGGCTCTGAATCCCTCCAGGACCGCTTGTTTGTGAAAGCTGGCCCTGGCCACACCAGCCTGCAGGGATCCTCCTGCGGCTTCTCTCCCATATCACCTAATTTCTGCACCTTTCACCGGGTGAAGCCCACAGACAGTCTTTGGAATATCTTGACTTCGGCTTGGAGAGTCATTTGAGTCATTTACATTTATGGCATCTTTCTTTCCAAACAGTAGAAGGATCAAGATTTCATCACATGCTCTTATCAGAGGCTTAAGTCTTTTCTTTCTTACCTGACTCAGACTCTTCAGAAATGAAGAGCATACTAATTCCTATGAATGAGAACATGGCATGTTTGGTTTTCTCTTCTTTTGTCAGTTTGCTGAGAATGATGGTTTCCAGCTTCATCCAGGTCCCCACAAAGGATGTGAACTCATCCTTTTTTACGGCTGCATAGTATTCAATGGTATATATGTGCCACATTTTCTTTACCCAGTCTATTATTGATGGGCATTTGGGTTGGTTCCAGGTCTTTGCTGTTTGTAACAGGTCTTTGCTGTTTGTAAACAGTGCTGCAATGAACATACGTGTGCATGTGCCTTTATAACAGAACGATTTATAATCCTTTGGGTTTATACCCAGTAATGGAATTGCTGGGTCAAATGGTATTTTTATTTCTAGATCCTTGAGGAATCACCACACTGTCTTCCACAATGGTTGACCTAATTTACACTCCCACCAACAGTGTAAAAGTGTTCCTCTTTCTCGACATCCTTTCTAGCATCTGTTGTCTCCAGATTTTTTAATGATCACCATTTTAACTGGTGTGAGATGGTATCTCAATGTGGTTTTGATTTACATTTCTCTAATGACCAGTGATGAGTAGCATTTTTCTTATGTTTGTTGGCTGCATAAATGTCTTCTTTTGAAAAGTGTCTGTTCATATCCTTCACCCCCTTTTTGATGGGGTTGTTTGCTTTTTTCTTGTAAATGTGTTTTAGTTCTTTGTAGATTCTGGATATTAGCCCTTTGTCAAATGGGTAGATGGCAAAAATGTTTTCCAATTCTGTTGGTTGCTAGTTCACTCTGATGATTGTTTCTTCTGCGTGCAGAAGCTCTTAAGTTTAATTAGATCCCATCTGTCTATTTTGGCTTTTGTTGCCATTGTCTTGGTGTTTTAGTCATGAAGTCCTTGCCTATGCCTATGTCCTGAATGGTATTGCCTAGGTTTTCTTCCAGTTTTTTTATGGTGTTACATCTTCTGTTTAAATCTTTAATCCATCTGGAGTTAATTTTTCTATAAGGTGTACGGAAGGGGTCCAGTTTCAGCTTTCTGCACATGGCTAGCCAGTTCTCCCAACACTATTTATTAAACAGGAAATCCTTTCCCCATTGCCTGTTTTTGTTAGGTTTGTCAAATATTTTATATTTAGAAAACCCCATTGTCTCAGCCCAAAATCTCCTTAAGATGATAAGCCACTTCAGCAAAGTCTCAGGATACAAAATCAATGTGCAAAAATCACAAGCATTCCTATACACCAATAACAGACAGAGAGCCAAATCATGAGTAAACTCCCATTTATGACTGCCACAAAGAGAATAAGACACCTAGGAATACAACTGACGAACGAATTAGAGGACTTCTTCAAGGAGAACTACAAACCACTGCTCAAGGAAATAAGAGAGGACACAAACAGATGGAAAAACATTCCATGCTCATGGTTAGGAAGAATCAATATCATGAAAATGGCCGAAGTAATTTATAGATTCAATGCTATCCCCATCAAGCTACCATTGACCTTCACAGAACTGGAAAAAACCACCTTAAACTTCATATGGAACCAAAAGAGAGCCCGTATAGCCAAGATAATCCTAATAAAAAAGAATAAAGCTGGAGGCATCATGCTACCTGACTTCAAACTATACTACAAGACTATAGTAATCAAAAGAGCATGGTACTGGTACCAAAACAGAGATATAGACCAATGGAACAGAGGCCTCAGAAGTAACACCACACATCTACATGGGATATTATTTCTTACAACTGCATGTGAATCTATAATTATCTCAAAATAAAAGGTTAGTTTAAAAGAAGGAACATATAAAGTATTTTTATTTTCTCATCAGACAAATTAACATCATGATCAGAAATCAATTTTGTAACCATAGAGAAAGAGGTTTGTAAAAGTGAAGGAAAGACAGTATATTCAGTTCCTCAGATAAAGCTCTATATTGTGCAGTATAATACTTTACATATATCCAATTCCATTTTTTAATAAACCCTGAGAGACAGTAGCTGAGCTTTTAAAAACCCTTTCACGGAGCAGTTTATAACTCTGATCCTCAAGTCATTTCTTTGTTTTTATTTTATTTGAAATCAGTTAAAGAAAGTCACTTAAATGATTTTACTATGAGAGTGATGATAGCTTTTTTATTTTCATCAATTACCCTTGTTTGAAGTTAAAATGGCAAAAGGAAAGGTAGGATTCTTTCTTTACCCTATTAAATTGATCTTTCATTCAAATTATTAAGGAAGAATTAACTGTACCCTTCATGACACTATCAAGACACATGTACTTTCTTTTATTTCAGAAAAAGAAAGAGAGAAACCAGTCACTCTAAGCCCATTATTTAGCTCATGTTATCTACCTTGAATATTGTGAGACTGGAGACCCAGGTTATTTTAATTACAAGAATGTGAGTTGATTTTAAGAATATTTAACTTTTAGTGCCCCAAATCCTGTTTCTGGAAAAATTCAAGTAAACACAGACTTTTATCTCAAATAGCCAATCATGATTATGTATTATGTACTGAGTCTCGAATATTCAAAATCATCATTCAATTAGTGCATTCTACCTCTTTTATCTAGTTGTGATGACTATATGACTATATGTCTAATTAACTAGAAGGAGGAACAATACTAAGCCTGGGTCAATTATCACGATTTATGTACCTTGATTAGTGCATGGGAATAGAAACTCTGCTAACAACATTCTCTATGATCTCATTTCAAATAATAACAGAGCCAAGCAAGAGATAATCTAGACAACATTCTAAGCAGAAAAATAAACCTATTAGAAATTTAGTTATAAGACTCAACATTCTAATCTCAGTAGGCAATGTAAGTGATCAACATATTAAAAAGACCGTTTAATTTTACTTTCTATTTAACCCTAATTAAAATTACCTTCTTTTGGAAATAAAACATTAATGAAAACAGAAAAATTGAGGGGAAATATGTCATATACAAATCGTTTTGGGGACATAGAATGAGGAGATGCACTATTTGCTTGCTAACACCGAGTCATTCTAGATATCATCCTCACTGTTGTAGTTAAACTCTACCTACACTCTTTGCCCAGAAGTTCTTTTTTCAGCTGCTGAATTCTTTTTGTGTTTAATATTCCTGTCTTCCTGAAATTTATATGACTCCAACCTGATGCCTTGGCTATGTCCAGTGTTGCTCTTGGAATTTCTGTCTTATTTATCTTTGCCAATTTCCCTTGGGTTGTTGCTTGCTTTGCCTACCAGTCAATCCAGATGGAACATCAGCCTGTAGGACCCATCCCTCTTTATTAGCTAGCAGATTAATCCACAAACCTCATTTCAAAAGTAATGATTTACACAATCTGATAGATCTCTGATATAGACACATAGCTAAATAGCTCAAAATCATAAACTAATTGATCTCATTCAATCTTTAACTTTGGCAAAAGTGTTTCCACATTGGTTGCTTGTAAAAAGTTTCACTGAGGTTGCTATAGATACAGCTGTATATCCAATATGGTAGTCACATGGCTATTAAGAAGTTAAAATGTGGCTAGACCAAATTAACATGTGCTTTAAGTGTAAAATACATGCTAGATTTCAAAGACTTAGTATGAGAAAGTTTTTAGCATATCTCATTAACAATAATAATTTCTTATATTTCTTGTAATCTGAAATAATAATATATATCTATACAAAATCTCCATTACTTGATACTCGGCCATAGCTCTAATTCATCTTTTTTCTAACAAGATTCCTCTTTCCATTAAGAAACATGTTGCAGTATTGCCCATTAGAGTTAGTGCCAAAATTCTTCACCCTTTACCTGGATTTCTTTACTTCTGGTTCTGTTAAAATGGCCATCCAACAGTGCTAGCCTCACTTAAAATCAAAATTACCAAATAGTTACAGGTTAAAAACATTTCTGAGAGCACAGAATGTATATTTCTTCCAGTAATAATTTTCTAAGCATAAAAAACAGCTGTTTCAGCAATACAGCTATCCAGCCCAATCAAGAAAACACATTTCTTTTTATTGCCAAATATAACATTAAAACGTTTTAACTTGGTATTGAACTTAGTAACAGGTTGAAATAGAAGCCAAATTTGTTTTTTACTTCTCTTTATCAGTTTTAAAATGAGTTGAATTTATAGAATTTCTATTATTTACACAAATTTCTTTTTCTTTAAATTTTAAGAGATATTTGATACATATGAAAATACATGCCAAAAATATGCAAGTTATCACAAGTTATCAAGTATAATAACAACCAACCACTCATGACCCCAACACACACTCCAAGTAGTAGGCTATTGACAACAAAGTTGCATCAACCGTGTGCCTCTTCATTTTCCTATCCCCTGATTCCCCAAAGAGGTAATCACTATCTATAATTTTATCATTCTCTTAATTCTTTTCTTAACATGTTTCATACATGTGCTTGTACTTAAATAGTATCTTGTTCAATTACGTGTGTTTTTTATAGTTAATAGCCCTAAGTGATTTTTTCAACTTCAAATGATTTTTAATGTAAGAACAATCTCATAAGCCTTCAAATATATGCCCTCTTTGTCATGATACAGTATTTTTTATACATCTCTGGATTCACTTTACTAATTTTTTGTACTAGATTTTTGTTTCTGTGTTTTTGAGAAATATTGGTCTTTAATATTTTTGTACATGTTTATTTGGTTTTGGAATCAAGGTTAGGGTTTCATATAAGAAACTGAGAAATATTTTTTCCTTCTGTCTTCTGGAAAATTGTATAAATTATTATTAATTCTTCATTATATGTTAAATAGAATTCTTCAGTGAAATCACATGTGACTGCAGTTTTCTCTGAGAGAGGTTTTTGATAATGTTTTTAATTATATTACCAAATTAGGTATATTATAATCTTCTGTTTTTTGTCAATTTTGCTAATTTGTCTTTTTTCAATGTATTTGTCTTTTATTGGATATTATTGTTTTGCATTTTTACATGTTTAACAAAATTCAAAGGAATAAAACAACTAAAGCAATTCAATTTAAAGTTTTAAGACACAAACAAAATAAAAATATTGTTAAGCAGTCTAAACAAATCCCTGTCATATTACTCATGAACAAAGCCTTCAGAAAACATTTTTTCTATAATTGTTTATTTTACTGGGAAAGAAAAGCGATATCTCTTGCATAACTGTACTTCAATTCCCAGGCAACTAATGTGTCTTGGTATAGAAATGTAATATGCAACACATTACCCTAGTAAAATTCTTCCTATGATATTTAAAACATTTATATAATACTAGAAATATAAATTCATATAACTCACAAAATTATTCTTGTATTTATGTTTTAAGGGACTTTGCATTTTATCTATAGAATTAGCAGAGCATGTTGCAATGCCTCTTAGATAAAATATACACAGTAAACAGTGATGGGTCAATACACCTCTGATTTGGTCCACAGAGTTAAAGGGGTAAAGAGGCTTATTAAATGAAGGATTTTTTTGAAGAAAACAAAATATGTTTTAAGAACAGTAATTTAGTTTCTTTTAAATCTTTGTAAATGGCAGAATTGTATGTTGCTTCTATAGCAAGTGAGCAGGTATGGATTTCTGTGTCTGAATTTCATTCCGATCTTCTTTAATTTTAGTTATTTCTTTTCTTCTGCTAGTTTTGGGATTGGTTCGTTCTTTTTCTTCTAGTTCCTTTAGGTACAAAGATAGATTGTTAATGTGAGACCTGTCTCGCTTCTTGATGAAGTTGTTTAGCAAAATAAACTTTCTTCTTAACACTGAGTTAGCTGCATCCCAGAGATTTTGGTGAGTTGTGTCCCTATTTTCATAAATTACAAAGAATTTTTTGAAATATGCATGAATTTTGATGTTTTCCTAGCAGTTATAGAAGAGTAATTGTTTAACTTTCATGTATTTGTGTAGTTTTGAGAGGACTTCTCAATATCCATTTCTACTTTTGTTGCACTGTGGTCCAAGAATGTGCTTGATATAATTTTGATTTTTTTTTAATTTATTGAGACTTATTTTATGACTCAATCATTAGTCAATCTTAGAATATGCTCTGTGTGCAAATGAGAATGTATATGGTTGTTGAGTGAAGTGTTCTGTAGATGTTTCTTATGTCACAATGGTCAAGTTCGAATTTAAGTCTAGAGTTTGTCAGTTTTCTGCCTCAATGATCTGTCTAACACTGTCAGTGGGGTGTTAAAGTCTCCCACTATTATTGTGTGACTAAGTCTTTTTGTAAGTCACAAAGAACTTGGTTTATGAATCTGAATATTCAATGTCGGATGTGTTTATATTTAAGATGGTTAAGCCTTCTTCTTGAATTGAACCCTTTTTCATTATATAATGCCCTACTTTTTCCTGCTTAGTTTTTAAACACTTAAAGTCCATTTTATCTGACATAAGAATAGTGACCCTTACTATTTTTTTTGTTTTGTTTTGTTTTCCATTTGCATAGCAGATCTTTCTTCAACCTTTACTTTGAGGCTGATGGTGTTGCTACATGTCAAATGGTTCTCTTGAAGACAGTAAATGGTTGGGTCTTGTCTTTTTAAGCAACTTGTCACTCTGTGTTTTTAAATGGGGTGTTTAGCTCATTTACATTTAGCATTAGTACCGATATGTAAGAGTTTGACTGTGTCATCACGTTGTAAGCTGTTTTGTAGACTTGATTGTGTACTTGCTTTATACTAAGGACTTTGTGCTTAAGTATTTATGGTAGCAGGTGTCATTCTTTTAATTCCATATTTAGCTCTCCCATAAACACCTCTTGTAAGGCTGGTCTAGTTGAAACAAATTTCCTCATCATTTGCTTGTCTAGAGGATTTTATTTCTCTTTTACTTATGAAATGTAGTTTGGCAAGATAACAAAATTTTTTATTAGAATTTATTTTCCTTCTTTTTTTTTTTTTTTTTTTTTAGACAGAGTCTAGCTCTGTAGCCCAGGCTAGAGTGCAGTAGCACAATCTCAGCTCACTGCAACCTCCGCTTCCCAAGTTCAAGTGATTCTCCTGCCTCAGCCTCCTGAGTAGCTGGGATTACAGGCAAGTGCCAACACACCTGGCTAATTTTTGTATTTTGAGTAGAGATGGAGTTTTACCATGTTAGTCAGGCTGGTCTCAAGAATTTATTTTCTTTAAGGATGCTAAAAATAGATCCCCAACCTCTTCTGGCTTGTAAGATTTCTGCTGAGAGATTCACTGACGGCCTGATGGGGTTCCCTGTGTACATGGCTGGATCCTTCTCTCTAGCTGCCTTTAAAATTTTTTCTTTTGTGTTGACCTTGGTGAATCTGATTAGTATGGGCCTTGGGGATGTTCATCTTGTATAATATATAGTAGGGGTTCTCTGTATTTCTTGAATTTGTATGTCAACCTCTCTAGCAAGAGTAGAAAAATTTTCATAGACTGTTTCCTCAAATATATTTTCCAAGTTGTGTATTCTCTCTCCTTCTTTCTCAGGGATGCCAGGGAGTCATGATTTCATCTCTTTACATAATCCCATATTTCTCAGAGGTTTGTTCATTTTTCTTAATTCTTTATTTTTCTTTCTTTCTTTATTTTTTTTTTTTGTCTGGATGAGTTAAACAACTGGTCTTCAATTAAAAGTCTTTCTTAAGGAGAGAGATCCAAGATGGCCGATTAACAACAGCTCAGGATTGTAGCTCCCAGTGAAAGCGCAGAGAGCGAGTGGACGCCGCACTTTCAGA
>CAUYLG010000996.1:0-11186 GCA_963573385.1 Cacajao melanocephalus | reverse complement strand
GGGTGTTCTCAGCCTTTTTGCACTGGTTTCTTCCCATTTTTGTGGATTTATCCACCTGTCGTCTTTGTAATTGCCAACTTTCAGATTGGGTCTGAGTGGACGTCCGGCTTGTTGGTGATGAAGTTTTTTCTGTTAGTTTTCCTTTGGCGTCCGCCCCTTCCCCACAGAGCTTGGTCTTCCCGGGTTCAGCTGTGCTTACTGTGAAACTCTCAGTCCTCAGCGCTTCCAATTGCTGTTCTCCTTGTGGGGATGGGACCAGCGGAGCCCAACTCAAAGCTCCGCACTGAGAAGCGCTGCGCTGCGCGGGGCCGCCAGCAAAACAGCTGTGCCGGCCAATAGAGTCACGCTGGCGACACGTGTGGCTCCTCCGCCGGGAATCTCCCAGTTCGTGGGCCACAGAAATTCGTCTGAAATTGCAGTGTCCACTCACTCTCTGTGCTTTCACTGGGAGCTACAGTCCTGAGCTATTGTTAATCGGCCATTTTGGATCTCTCCCCTCATCTTTAGTTTTTGTCTTGAAATCTATTTTGTCTAATACAAGTATAGTGACTCCTGCTCTTTTTTGTTTTCCATAGGCATGGTGTGTCTTTATAGGTGAAGTGTGTTTCTTATAAGTAACAGATCAGTGGTTTTGTTTTTTTCATCCCTTGGATGAAAAAGGCCACTCTATATCTTTTGATTGAAGAGTTAAGTGCATTTACATTCAATGTTATTATTAAGTAAGGACTTACTCTTGCCATTTTGTTATTTGTTGTCTGGTTGTTTTGTGGTGTTTTCTTCTTTATTTCTTTACTTCTTGTCTTCCTTTAGTGAAGATGATTTTCTCTGGTGATATGACCTAGTTTCTTGCTTTTTACTTTTTGTGTATACATTGTATGTTTTTTGGTTTGAAGCTACCACAAGGCTTGCAAATACTACCTTATAATCCATTATTTTAACCTGGTAACAACTTAATACTGCTTGCATAAACAAACAAGTGAAATGAAACTAATATACACTCTATGACTTAACTTTGTACCCTTGGTGTTCAACTTTTTGTTTTTTCTATTTACATCTTATTTTACTGTTTATGTCTTGAAAAGTTGTTGTAGTTATTATTTTTGATTGATTCATTGTTTAATGCTTCTACTTAGGATAACAGTAGTTTACACAGCACAGTTACAGTGTTACAATATTCTGTATTTTTTTGTTTACTTACTATTACCAGTGAGTTTTGTACCTCCAGGTGATTATTTATTGCTCTTTAACATTCTTTTCTTTCTGATTGAAGGACTCCCTTTAGCATTTCTTGAAGGACAGGTCTGGTGTTGATGGAATCCTTCAGCTTTTATTTGTCTGGGAAAGTCTTTATTTCTCCTTCATGTTTGAAGGATATTTTTTGTGGGATATACTGTTCTAGGGTAAAAATTTTTCCCTTCAACACTTTAAATATGTCATGCCACTGTCTCCTGGCTTGTAAGGTTTTCACTAAAAAGTCTGCTGCCATATGTATTGGAGCCCCATCGTATGTTATTTGTTTCTTTTCTCTTGCTGCTTTTAGGATCCTTTCTTTATCCTTGACCTTTGGGAGTTCGATTATTAAATGCCTTGAGATAGTCTTATTTAGATTAAACCTGCTTTGTGTTCTATAACCTTCTTATACTTGAACCTTGCTCTTTCTCTACCTCCTCTTTAAGGCCAATAACTCTTAGATTATTTACCCTTTTGAGGCTACTTCTAGATCTTGTAGGTGTGCTTCATTCTTCTTTATTCTTTTTTCTTTTGCCTACTCTGTGTATTTTCAAATAGCCTCTCTTCAAGCTCACTAATTCTTTCTTCTGCTTGATCAATTCTGTTATTAAGAGACTTTGATGTATTCTTCTGTAGGCCAGTTGCATTTTTCAGTTCCATAATTTCTGCTTGATTCATTGTAATTATTTCAATCTGTGTGTTAAGTTTATCTTATAGAATTCTGAATTCCCTCTCTGTGTTATCTTGAATTTCTTTGAATTTCCTCAGTACAGCTATTTTGAATTCTCTGCCTGAAAGGTCACATATCTCTGTTTCTCCAGGATTGGTCCCTGGTGCCTTATTTAGTTTATTGGGTGAGGTCATGTTTTCCTGGATGGTGTTGATCCTAGTAGATGTTCCTTGATGTCTGGACATTGAAGCGTTTGGTATTTATTGTAGTTTTCACTATCTGGGCTTGTTTGTACCTGTCCTTCTTGGGAAGGCTTTGTAGATATTCAAAAGGAACTGGGTATTGTCGTCTCAGCTGCGTCTGCTTTAGAGGGAAACCACAGGCCCAGTAATCCTGTGGTTCTTGCAGGCTTGTAGACATACTGCCTTGATGGTCTTGATTACCAGGTGGAGGCTTCCCTTACTTTCTCCCAAACAAACAGTATCTCTTTCTCTCTGTTCTGAGCCATCTGGAGCTGGGGGTGGAGTGACACAAGCACCCCTGTGGCCACCAGTCCTAGGATTGTGCTGTGTCAGATCTGAAGCCAGCACAGCACTGGGTCTCACCCAAGGCTTGCTGTAACCACTCCCTGGCTTCTGCCTGTGTTTGTTCAAGGCCCTGAAGGCTCTACAAGCAGCAGGTGGCAAAGATAGCCAGGCCTGTGTCCTTTCCTTCAGGGTAGCTAAGTCCCCCAGTCCCTGAGTGGGTCCAGAGGTGCTGTCCAGGAGCCTCAAAAACCTTAGAAGTCTACTTAGTGTTTTATTGTACTGAAGCTTAGCTGGCACTCAAACCACAAGACACAGTTCTTCCCACTCTTCCCTTCCCTTTCCAAAGGCAGAGGAGCCTCACTCCATAGCTACCACCACCCCAGGCCATAGGGGGTACTGTCTGCCCGTGTTCCTATAAGGCCCAAGGCACTTCAGGAAGCTTGCGATGAATGCTGCCATGTAAAAGAAAAAGGACTTTCCTTTACTCTGATCCCATCTGCATTCTATCTGTCATAAATCCTTAATGTATCTGGCACATGGGTTACACCTATGCCTTTGATTCGGGGTTTTCTCTATATTTATAGTCTTTGGTGTCTTCAAAAGGGTCTCATAGTGGAAAGGAAGTTAGGGGTTTGTGCTCACACATGCAAGTCTCAGAGTAAGAAATTATTCCATTATAATTTCTAAGAGTTATTAAGTACTTTCTGTGTTCTAGGCAGTGTTCTAAGTCCTTTACATGCACCAACACATCTAGCCTTTCCAGAGGTCCTATGAAATAGGTTCTATTATTGGCTTCATTTTACAAATTAGGAAACTGAGACACAGAGATGGTAAGTAACTTTTCTAGTGTCACACGGCAAATACATGGTGGTGTAAGGATTTAAAGCTGGACAGTCTGACTTCAGAGTAGTTTATAACCAGTACTTATACATCTTTACAAACATGTAAGCATAGATATATCCATCCATACATACACGTATATGTATATATAATATATATGCTTAATTCCATCTGTCTCTGTCACATTTTTCTGAACTGGGAGTTGTCCTTGCATTTTAAGATGATGTCAAATTTTAAGTTTATTTCTTAGAGGCTGCGTGACTTTTCACACCTCCAAGCTCTTGAGAACTGAGGGCTGCTTTGCTCTGGCCACCACCTGCTAGGAGCACTTGCTGGACTTCTCTGCATCACTCAACACCGTTGGCCATTCTTTCCTTCTTGAGGCTTTCATGGTACCATTTCCCCCAAGTTTCCTCATTAATCTGTGGTTGCTCTTTCTCAAGATACTTCACTGACTTACCTCTTAGTTCTTTGAATCTTAGGATTCTCTAGAGTTTTGTACTTTTCTCAACACTTGCAACCTACTTTCATCTACTCTTATGGTTTTGACCGTCATCTCCAAGCTGCTAAATTCCACCAAATTATATCTCATTTGAGTCTAGGCCCAGGTATCTTGCTGCCTTCTGAACATCTGCTCTTCAAATTCAACAATTATTCTAAATTTTTGTATCATACCCTTTATCACAGCCAACTGATGAGTTTCTAATCCTGGATAAACCCAACTGTTCTTTCTAGTAGTTTTTCTGTAGAAAATCCCAGTCACTAATTCATGGTCACAGACCTCAATTGGGCCCTTAATGCTACTCCACAAGGCAATCATTTCTCTGTTCACCCGGTTCTCTTGCTCATTACAAAGAATATTTCAAACCTTCTCTCCTCTCCTCAAACCTCCAGCTCTGCCTTCAGTTCAGAAGATTTATGTAATAAATTAAACAAGCATTTATTAATTACTTGCTACATCTTCTCCTAATTCACAGAGAGAACTCAAGCCATCGGCTACAAACTTCTTCAAATTCTGGTCTGATTTTTCATCTGTTGGGGAAATGGGTTCCGACTGCCCAGCTAGACTCCAATAGCAAGCATTGCGTATATGTGTTATGCTTCTCTGCCTCTCTGGAGCTGAGCACAGGTCCTTGGGGTACATAGGGACTTGGACTCTAGTTTCAGTTGATGTTGTCCTGCATTTCTCACCACCTTGGCTTATTTCTTGCAGCTGATGTAGAAGGCCAATCCTTAAGACACCGAGACAAGCGGCTTAGTTTAAATTTGGTAAGTTCACTCAGGTTCCTTTAAGCATCGATTTTACTAAAATAGCCTGATATGTATATATTCCCTTGAAATCTTTAAGATTCAGCACTCTGAGTCCCTGAAGACTTGAACTCGTTTGAGAACTATGGGACTTGTTGGTTCTAATGGTTCAGACACCTGCTCAACTTGGTATAGCTACTTAAAGCATCACTTTTTACTTAAAGCATTTGCATAAATTCATAACCTTCTGTCTTCCAGTGTCAAATCTTGAAGAGTTATCGCCTATACTAAAATGGTAAGTCCAGAGGCAGAACTTGAGCTAGAGGCTTGTCTGACTTTCCTGAGGAAGTTCAGAGTTACACTTGGATACTTTGGAACTGAAACCATATGTGCAGTTTCTATGACTGGTCTGTGGTTCCCAATCTGTATCTATTCTTTTGCAGCCATGCAGGTTCTCCCCGATGTACCCCACAGCTTCAACCAGTACCGAAGACAGCTATATGCCCATGAGCCCCCAGGCCGTTGCCTCTGGTCTTGGACCCGACTGCAGCCCTGATGACTACATTCCAATGAGCTCAGGAAGCATCTCAAGCCCACTGCCTGAGCTACCTGCAGACCTGGAACCTCCCCCAGTGAATAGAGATCTCAAGCCTCAGAGGAAATGTAAGCACTTGACCAAGGGAGCAAGGTTCTGGTGGTTGCATAGAAAAGGTTTCTGGAAAGGAAGACCTAGAGAAACCACCCCCCAGGGCTGGAAAGTATCAGGTCAGGAAAGAAGTGGCTGCGATGGAATAGGAAGGGCTGAAATATCTTCCTGCCCCAGATTGTCATGATAACAGGAGTCGGGGGATGTACAGGCACCATGGCCCTGCAAATACAGCTGACAAAGCCAAGTGCATTCCAGAGGGCTCTTTGGCTGCTTCCTTAACAAAGGTGTATGCAAAGGTGGACACCTGGGTCAGGACTAACTCAGGAAGATGGACCACTGAGGTGGAATAAGGGTGGGGGCAGATACCAAGTGCTTCTCTAGGTGCCAAGGCTACTGCAGTGAACAAACAGATGTACCCCTGTACTCCTGGAGCACAGTCTAGGCCCAGATCAATCATAGATGAATGTATCATCACAAACTGGGGGAGTGCTGTAAGAACTTGAGGGCGCATGCTGTGGGGCCTGATCTTGTCTGGAGGCAAAGAAATGGGGAAGAATGTTCTAGGCAGAAGGATCATCAGGTGCACAATGGATTATAGGTGGGGAAGGCTAGGACCTGGGTGATCATCTCTGCCTGTGATAAGAAAGATAACATTTCCACTTCAGACACATCAAGTGTGAGATAGGTGTTGCAATTCCACAAGATCACAGACTTTCATCTGCTTTGTTCATCCTGTGCCCTCGACACCTAGAAGCATGCATGATGTACAGAGACTTAATAATGCATTGCTACATTGTTGTCCCCAGCAGGTAATGTGGCCATTTGCTCAGTATTTGTCTTCACTCCCAGGGAGACAGGGAAGAAGCCAGTAAAATTCACACTCATCATCAGTGCTGCCTGTTAGTAAATGTGATTTGCTGTACTGGAAAAGTGAAATGTCATAGTTTTACAGCCTTTAAATTCTAGCCTTGACCTCCTGGATGTTGCACACTGTCTTGTAGCACGGCCACCTCCCCTGGACCTGGGAAACCTCTCCACCATCCGGGAACATGCATCTCTTACCAGGACCCGCACTGTGCCTTGGTAAGACTGATTGCTCAAAAGAGTCTCATCCAGCCCAAACACCCCTGGTGTGTGTTAGGCCTCTGATTAAATGCAGTTGAAGCCCACCTGATCTAGTTTAAGCCAAAGGAAGGGTGAGGTTTATTATTGAGAGCAAGAGATGTTTTATAGATCACAAAGGAAGGAATATGACTGGGTCTCCCAGGACTATGGAATCAGGAACTAGTGTGCTGTTGGGAACCCAAGGAATCTGCTTACATCTGCTTCACTCTTCACATCTGTGCATTCCTTTGTCTTTGCAGTATTCTTTTCTCTGTTGCACAATCCTCATGGTCAAATATAGCTGTACCATACCTCCTGAACTTGTTTACGTGCTACAATTCCAGTACCAAAGATGGGCTCTTTTTCAATCCCAATTCAGATTTCCTGGGGAGAGAGAATTGTGTTCCCCAGTCTCAGTGGAATCTGCTATGGCCCAAGCCCAACTTTGTGAATGGGGTAGGACAAGGGAGTTCCCAGATTCATGGGCTGGGTAGACAGACTTCAAAATGTAATTGCACCCTTTCATCTCACCTTTTAGAAGTTGCATTTTTAGTCCTGAGCTTGGCTCAGGAGTTTCTCGGTCCACTCTAAATGCTGCAAAACACAATTTGCATTGTAAAGCAGAATTCTGCAATGAGCTGTATTTCCAGCCAAGACAGTGACTCAGCCCATACTTCTGACACAGGAGAAGGATGGCAGTTGATTAGCAGTCTTCTTGTCCTATTAAAGGAATGGCCACACTTCCTCACTTTTCCTTACGTTGAATAGAAACAAGAAGGCCCCAAAGGAGTGATTTTTTGCTAAATGATATGATGCCTTCATCTGTTTAGAAAGCTCCTGAGCTGTGTCACATAGAGAGCCTGGGGAAAAAAGCAGCCTTTGTGAATTGGGAGCCATTTGCCCCAGAGTGGGGCAGAAAGTGTTGGGGCAGTTTCTGCCTCTTCAGAAATTGCTTTGGCCGGAAAGAAGTTGTATCTGGAAGGAGAGGGCCGAAACCCCATGGGGGCCATGTTACTTCCTGGCTGGCTTTCAGAGCAGCTGTAAGACATTGCTTTGACCTCATCTATATTTTTATTCTTAGCAGTCGAACCAGCTTTCTCTCTCCAGAAAGAAATGGTATTAATTCTGCAAGATTTTTTACTAATCCTGTTTCCAGAGAAGAGGAAGAAAGCTACATCGAAATGGTAATCATATTTTTCACACTTTTCTTATTCTTCACCCCAATCTACATTCTTATGAGGTAATTATAAAGGAAACACATCCTCCAGTAAGCTCTATGCAATCTTAAAACAATTGCTTGATGGTAAAACCAGGCCACAAGCTTTTCTAGACTTGGAACAAATCAATTTGAAGCTGGCTTTCTTTCCTGCAACATTCAACTCCTCATACCATTTTGAGATTGCAGTATTTCAAGAGAACCTAGGGCTGAGGCTTGCTTTATTTGAGAATGGAAATGCCAGCAATTCTTTTCGCCAAGGCGGTGACCCCAACAGGTTTGTAGTTCCCTAGAAGTCCAGAGTTTAAATTGTAAAAACTCAACATATTGCAAGTTCCCTTCCACCAGAACACCTGGTGGCCCTGTTCTGACTGCTTCTGAACCTTCCTCAAGGATGAATCACTTAAAGTCCCATTGGGGAACGTACAGTGCCCTGGGCTGTGAGTATATCAGCCTCTGGAAGACTCCTTTTATGGGGTTTTTCTATAGGCTTGAGTGGATAGAGACTTAACATCTCTATCCTTTGATTCACCATTTGGTTAAAGAGTCCTGTTGTCTCCCTTCTAGCCTGTTGTTTCTTCTATTCCCTTCATCTTGGATGCTATTGAGAACATGGGCTTCTGAAGATGCAGAGGGACTTTTAGCACCTCTGGCAATTAGCAGACACTTCAGCCATGACAGTGCCTGTTCTACAATTTACAAATGTAGGGAACTCAACAGAGAGCTTCTGTTTGAACCATGAAATTTTGAAAAGAGATCTTAGAAGGACAATGTTCAAGGCTCTGTGACAATATACTCTTGAGAAGACAATTCTGCCTTCCTATATGCAAGGATAATCAGCAATTGAAAATCTAAAAATAGTAATCTCCAGTTAAGCAATAATTAAATGCTTCATTTTCCCTTCTTATTTTATTAAAATTGTGCTGTAAGTGCACTTAACCTGATGCAGATGGAAGGTGACTCATATACAAATCTGTTATGGTCTTCCCAATATTTCTCACACTTAGTAATGGCTCTTGGGAAATTTCTAGAAGAAAACACTTATAAAACGATGCTTAACAGCTGTGCTCTGTCTCCAGAGAACAGAAAAGGGAAGTGAATCTGAAACCCAGTGGAAGCAAGTGTAGAGTCATTCCAGATACTAGCAGTTCCTTTCTGATCTTTGATGCTGTGAGAAAGATCAGTGTTTCATTAACAACAAAGTTAAAAATTGTTTGTTTGCCTAGGTTTCTAATCACTGATCAATCACTGTCTCTGTGTATTACTAGGCAACATGACACAGCAGATTAAGAGCCCAGAACACTGGATGATGGTAGCTATGATCATGGGAACTGTCATAGAAAAATGTTTAAAGGCTATCTCATCTCGTTCAATTGTGGTTTTTGAAACCTTAGTAGTAAGACAGTTTCATATGACTTTGTTTTACATTATTTCACTTGTGCCACATAACAGCCTAATGTGGTAGTCAAACCTAGTACGATTTGACTTTGATTTTGCACAGAAGTATATATGGTTTTTTTTTTCTCTTTAAGGACAAGCTCTGATCTAAATGTAGTGATTAAGGCCAGGGGCTGAAACATGGTTTTGCTTTACTGAAATACAGGTGTTGCTATGTACTCTTCTTTAAATGTTTGTGAAATTATAGAAAATTTAGAAGAATAAACATGCTTAATTTTAATATATGGGATGGATTTCTTCTCTATCACTTTTTCAAGCCCTTTAAAAGTTTTGCAAGGCTTTTATAGTAGAGTTCTAGACTCTTAAATCTCATATTAATTTTTTTATTATGATATTACAATACTTTTAAGTTTTTAGATCATACAGTAAAATTGACTTTCTCTTGGTGTGCAATTCTACAAGTTTGAACATATATAGAGGTTTGTGTAACTACCACCATGATCAGAATGCAGAACAGTTCCAAAATCCCTCATGCTACCTCTTTAGAGCCACATCCTCCCTTCACCTGTAACCCCTGGCAACCATTGATCTGTTCTTCCTGACTATAGTTTTGTCCTTTCAAGAATGCCACAAAAATAGAATCATACAGTACCTTTTAAAACTGGCTTCTTTCGCTCAGAATGGTGTTTTTTAAATTCATCTATTGTTACATGTATTAATACCTCTTTCTATTTTATTGCTGAATAGTGTTCAAGCATATGGATGTGTCACATTTTGTTTGTCCCCTCACCCATGGAATGACATTTGGATTTTTTTCAAGTTTTTAAGCAATTAGAACTTTCAGAAGCTTTCTTTTACAATTTTTGAAAAATATTTTTTCTGTAGTAAAGTTCTACTTTCTGTCTCTGAACTTACCTATTTTAGGTACCTCATATAAGTGGAGTTATACAATATTTGTCCTTTTGTGTCTGTCTTCTTTCATTTCGTCTAGTGTTTTCAAGATTCATCCGTATTGTAGGATACATCAGAATTTCATTTCTTTTTAAGGCTGAACATTTTGTTCATCCCTTCATCTGCTAATGGGCATTTAGGGTTGTTCCTACCATTGTCTATTATGAATAATGCTGCTATAAACATTGGCATACCAGTGTATGTTTGACTTCCTGCTTTCAATTTGTTTGTATATATATATATATATGTAGAATTGGAATTTCTAGATCATATGGTAATTCTATGCTTAACTTTTTAAGGAATTACCGAACTTGTTTTCCTCAGTGACTACACCATTTTACATTACTGCCAGTAATGCACAAGGGTTTCAATTTCTCCACATCCTCACTAACACTTTTTATTTATCTTTTTTTTTTTTTTTTTTTTTTTTGAAGACAGAGTCTCTCTCTGTCGCCCAGGCTGGAGTGCAGTGGCACAATCTTGGCTCACTGCAAACCTCCGCCTCCCGGGTTCAAGCGATTCTTCTGTCTCAGCCTCCCGAGTAGCTGGAATTACAGGCATGCACCACCATGATCAGCTAATTTTTGTATTTTTAGTAGAGATGGGGTTTCACCATATTAGCAAGGCTGGTCTTGAACTCCTGACCTCATGTGATCTCCCTGCCTCGGCCTCCCAAAGTGCTGGGATTACAGGTGTGAGCCACCGTGCCCCACCTATTTATCATTTTTTATAATAGCTATCCTAATGGATGCGAACTGATATCTCATTGTGGTTTTCATTTACATTTCCCTAATGACTAATAAACATCTTTTTATGTATTTATTGGCCATTTATATATCTTCTTTGGAAAATTGTCTATTTAAGTCTTTTGCATATTTTTAAGTTAGGTTGTTTCTTTTTTGTCGTTGAGTTATAGGAGTTTTTAAAATATATTCTGGATGTCAACCCCTTATCAGATACATGATTTTCAAATATTTTCTCTCATTCTGTGGGTTGTCTTTTCACTCGCTTGATAGCGTCCTTTGATGCACAGAAGTTTTTGATTTTGATGAAGTCAAAATTTTTCTTTCCTTTTATTGCCTTGCATTTGGCATAATATCCATGAAATCATTGCCAAATCCAAGGTAATGAAGATTCTCTCCTGTGTTTTCTTCTAAAAGTTTTATAGTTTTAGCTCTTATGTTTAGATATTTGACCTTTTTTTGAGTTAATTTTTATATATGGTATAAGGTTAGAGTCCAGCTTCATTCTTTTACATGTGGACATTCAGTTTTCCCAGCACCATTTGCTGAAAAGACTATCCTTTCCATATTGAATGGTCCTGGCACTCTCGTTCAAAATCAGTATATGCAA
>CAUYLG010000995.1:0-16012 GCA_963573385.1 Cacajao melanocephalus | reverse complement strand
AAAGAAAATGTGGCACATATACACCATGGAATACTATGCAGCCATAAAAAATGATGAGTTCGTGTCCTTCATAGGGACATGGATGAATCTGGAAACCATCATTCTCAGCAAACTGACACAAGAACAGAAAACCAAACACTGTATGTTATCACTCATAGGCGGGTGTTGAACAATTACAACACGTTGATATAGGGAGGGGAGCATCACACACTGTGGTCAGCAGGAGGGGGACAGGCGAGGGACAGCGGGGGTAGGGAGGGTGGGGAGGGATAATGAAGGGAGAAATACCAGATATAGGTGATGGGGGGATGAAGGCAGCAAACCACCGTGCCATGTATGTACCTATGCAACAATCCTGCATGATCTGCACATGTACCCTAGAACCTAAAGTACAATAACAAAAAATAAAGAAATAGAAAATTATGAGTAAATTTTATTCTTTATAGCTTTTTAAATTTTTCAACTGTTTTACTATCTACATAATAATTTTATAAGGAAACAACCATATATTCAGAGAAAAAGAGCCTCTGCTAATTCACATACACTCATTGTTTTGTATAGAACCATATATTACTCCAGGGTTAAATTTTAAGAACAACAGTTAATCATAAAGAGATAGAATTCCCAAACTATTTTCCTTTAAAGAACCTATCACTTGTGCATGGGGGAAAACAATATAACTAAAAGAGACTTATTTTTTAAATGCTTCTAGCCAAAATAATAATGTTAGATAAATTACAAATACTAAGTCAATCATTAAGTGTTTACACATTATTCTGCTACTGTGCTTTGTTTTAGTTGTCCTTAGAGACAAATGTTTCTGTGAGAAATATATTACTCCCTCTTATATTTAAGTACTGCCCTGAGATAATGTTATTTCAATAAGAAATATTCTAAAAACTGCATCAACTAAAACCATGACATGGTCCTACTTACAGTCACAGATTGAAGAGCCATCCAAAAGCTTTTCAAATGTTTATTCAGAGAGAAGTAAAGGGCACAACTTCTCAAAGGAAAATGGTTTTTAATAAAAACTTACAAATAGGAAGTTGCCTACCAGAAGCATAAGTCCAAATGAACCAATGAATAAGGAAATTCTTCATGGGATTATTCCAACCTCATCTGAAGCCACATGCATTTGGAAAACTCGAAACAAACAAAATAAGTACATTACCTAGACATGCTTTCAAATCTAGTTCTCCCTACTGGTAATCAACAACCAGTGAGGGTGCTGATTTGTTCTTTTCATCCTTTTTTATAGCTAAATGAGCATGCAAACCTTTAAAAGAGAGACAAAAATAGAAATGACAGTACCATGTATGAATCTAAAATAATCTCTGTGAATCAGTGTCACTAAATTGGGCAAAACAAAATATAAGTATCCCAATCAGTGGTATCCCTTTAAGGGAAAATACGAATTTAAGATTACTCATGTTACAAAGGATTTATATGTATGTCAGTCCCCTGATGCATTTATTTAAAGATTACTAACTACTCTTTCAGGGCAATCTAGCCACCATCAATTAACTTATAAACTAACTTTAAAATTTTTTATTAAGAGCCTACCATGTGCAAGGGACTGTATTAGGCACAGTGAAAGAAGCAGACCCATCCTTCACATGCTTTGGTCTTAAAACGTACAAGCCTAGTTAGGAAGGTAAGACAAGCCTAGAAATAACTTAAAAACAAGAAAGGAGATGAATGATCAACACAATCTTGAGCAAAAAGAACAAAGCTAGAGGTATCACACCTCCTAATTTCAAAATACAGTCAAGTGTTGCCAAACAATGAGAATACATTTGAGAAATGTGTCATTGGGTAATTTATCATTTTGCAAACATCATAGAATGTGCTTACACAAACCTAGATGGTACAAACTATTACACACACAGGCTATATGGTGTAGCCTCTTGTTCCTAGACTACAAACCTGTACATCATTTTACTGTATTAAATACTGTAGGCAACTGTAATACAACGGTATTTGTGTATCTAAACATAGAAAAGGTATAGTAAAAACAAAGATAAAATATTTCTTAAATGATACGCCTGTATAGGGTGCTTACCACAAATGCAGCTTGAAGGACAGGAAGATAATCTGGGTACAACAGTGAGTCAGTGGTGAGTGAAGGTGAAGGCATAGGTCATTATTGCATACTACTGTACATTTACAAACACTTGTACACTTAGGTAACACTAAATTTATTTTTTAAATGTTTTTCATTCTTCATTAATAGACTAACTCTAGCTTACTGTAACTTTTTTTTTTTTTTTTTTTTTTTTTGAGACAGAGTTTTGCTCTTGTTGCCCAGGCTGGAGTGCAATGGCATGATCTTGGCTCACCACAACCTCTGCCTCCCGGATTCAAGCGATCCTCCTGTCTCAGCCTCCCAAGTAGCTGGGATTACAGGCATGTGCCACCACGCCTGGCTAATTTTTTGTATTTTTTAGTAGAGACAGGGTTTCTCCATGTTGGTCAGACTGGTCTTGAACTCCCTACCTCAGGTGATCCGCCCAACTCGGCCTCCCAAAGTGCTGGGATTATAGGCGTGATACTGTAACTTTTTATTGATACATGGTAATTTGACATATTTATGAGGTACCTGTAAGATTTTGATAATTCACACAATGTGCAATGATCAAATCAGGGTAATTAGGCTTTACAATACCTCAAACATTTATTATTTCTTTATGTTGGGAACATTCCAAATCTTGTCTTCTAGCTATTTTGAAATATAAAATAAATTACTGTTAACTATAGTCACCCTACTGTGCTATCAAACACTAGAACTTATTCCTTCTACCTAACTATATTTTTGTACTCACTAACCAACCTCTCTTCATCCCTCCTACCCTACCCTTCTCAGCTCCTTGGAACCATCAGTCTACTCTCTACCTTCCATGCCATTAACTTGCTTATCCCCCACATAAGAGTGAAATGATGCAGTATTTGTCTTTCTGTGCCTCGCTTATTTGAGATAATGAGCTCCAGTTCCACCCAAGTTGCTGCAAATGACAGGATTTTATTGTCATTTATGGCTGAATAATATTCCACTGTCTATAACCACATTTTCTTTATCCATTCATCCACTGGTGGGCACTTAGGTTGATTCCATACCTTGGCTCTTGTGAATAGTGCTGCAATAAACATGGAAATGCAGGTATCTCTTTGATCACTGATTTCTTTTCTTTTGGATACCTATCCAGCAGTGGGACTGCTGGATTGTGCAGTAGACTATTTTTAGTTTTCTGAGGAACCTCCATACTGTTTCCATAATGGATGTACTAATTTAAATTCCTACCCACAGTGCAGTAGCTTCTCCCTCTCTCCCATCTTCACTGGCATCTGTTACTTTTTTTCTCTTTTTGGGAATAGCCACTCAAACTGGGGTAAAATATCATATTGTGGTTTTGATTTGCATTTCTCTTATGATTAGTGATGAGAATTTTTTCATATAGGGTTGGCCATTTGTATAACTTCTTTTTTGGTTGTTTGTTTCTTTTGAGATGGAGTTTCATTCTTCTTGCCCAGGCTGGAGTGCAATGGTGCAATCTGGATTCACTACAACCTCCGCCTCCCAGGTTCATGTGATTCTCTTGCCTCAGCCTCCCTAGTAGCTGGGATTACAGGTGCATACCACCATGCCTGGCTAATTTTCTATTTTTAGTACATATGGGGTTTCACCATCTTGGCCAGGCTGGTCTCAAACTCCTGACCTCAGATGAACCACCAGCCTCGGCCTCCCAAAGTACTGGGATTACAGGCCTGAACCACTGTGCCTAGCCCTGTATGTCTTCCTCTGAGAAATGTTATTCAGATCACTTGCTCAGTTTTAAAATCAGATTATTCATTATTTTGCTATTGAATTGTTTGAGTTCCTTATCTCTTCTGATTATAAATTCCTTGTGGATGCAGAGTTTGTAAATATTTTCTTCCATTCTGTAGGTTGTTGCTTCATTCTGTTAATTGCTTCCTTTGCTGTGCAGAAGCTTTTTAACTTGATGTAACCCTATTTCTCTATTTTTGCTTTTGTTGCCTGTGCTTTTGGGGTCTTATCCAAAAAAATCTTTGCCCAGATCAATGTCCTCAAGTATTTCCCCAAGGTTTTCCTCTAGTAGTTTCATAGTTTCAGGTCTTACATTTAAACCATTAATGCATTTATTTTGCTTTTGTATATGGTGAGAGATGGGGATGTAGTTTCATTCTTCTGCATATGAATATACAATTTCCCCAGTATCATGTATTAGAGGCTGTCTTTTCCACAATGTATGTTGCTAGAGCCTTTGTTGAAAATAAGTTGGCTGTAAATGTATGGATTTATTTCTGAGTTCTCTATTCTGTTCCATTGGTTTATGTGTCCATTTTTATGCCAGTACCAAGCTATTTTGGTTACTATATCTTTGTAATATATTTTGAAGTCAAAAAGTGTGATACCCTCAACTGTGTTATTTTTGCTCACAATTCCTTTGTCTATTCAGAATCTTTTGTGGGTGCATACAAATTTTAGAATTTTTTTTCTATTTCTTTAAAGAATGTCATTGGTATTTTGATAGGGATTGCACTGAATCTGTAGATCGCTTTGGGTAGTATGAACATTTCAACAATATTAATTCTCCCAATACATGATCATGGGACATCTTTCTATTTGTTTGTGTCCTCTTTGACTTCTTTCTTTTCATTTTATCATTTTCATTACAGAAATATGTTACTTCTTTGGTTAAATTTATTCCTAGGAGGTTTTTTTGGTTAAATTTATTCCTAGGTGTTTTATATTTTTGTAGCTATTGTAAATGGGATCACTTTCTTAATTTTTCAGATTGTCCACTGTTGGTGTATAAAGATAATACTGATTTTTGTATGCTGATTTTGTATAAAAGACATCCAAATTGGAAAGGAGAAAACCAATTTATCCTTTTTCACAGATGGCATGATCTTATCCTTAGGAAAATCTAAAGACTCCACCAACAGTTAGAACTAATAAACAAATTATTATCTGTGATTTGGTCATATATGGTCTTTCTTGATTTCAGGTATGTTCCTTGTATACTCAATTTGTTCAGAGTTTTTATCATGAAGGGATGTTAAATTTTATTGAATACTTTTTCATTATCTATTGAAATGACCATATGGACTTTGTTCTTGATTCTGTTAATTGGATGTGTCACATTTATTAATTTACATATGATGAACCATCCTTGCATCCCTGGTGTAAATCACACTTGATTGTAACGAATCTTTTCAGTGTGTTGTTGAATTTGGTTTGCTAGTGTTTTGTTGAAGATTTCTGCATCTATGTTTATCAGGGATATTGGCCTGTAGTTTTCTTTTCTTTTCTTTTTCTTTTGTTATGGCTTTGCCTGGTTTTGGTGTGAGAGTGATGCTAGCCTTGTAGAATGAGTTTGGAGTATTCCCTCCTACTTAATTTTCTGGAATAATTTGAATAGAAGTGGTATTAGCTTTTCTTTACTTGTTAGAATTCAGTGGTGAAGACACTGGGTCCTGAGCTTTGTTGGGAAACTTTTGATCGCTGCTTCAATCTCAAAACTCACTATTAGTCTGTTCAGGTTTTCTATTTCTTCACGGTTCAATTTTGATAGGTTATGTACATAGGAATTTATTCATTTCTTCTAAGTTTTTCAATTTGTTGACATACAGTTGTTCATGAGATTCTCTACTGAACCTTTGCGTTTCTGTGGTTATCAGTTGTAATGTTTTCATCTCTGATTTTATTTATTTGGGTTTTCTCTCTTTTTTCTTCGTCTAGCCAAAGGTTGTTGATTTTATAGTTAAAAAAATAAAAACTATTTTTAAATTCATTTTTAAATTTTTTCAAATGTTTTAAATCAGCTTATCTTTACTTAAAAGTCAGTGTTTCTATAACATGCCTTCAAATAGTTGTCAAATATTAACTTTATACTTTGTATTTCCATAATTACAAATATCACTCTGAACAAATCATGGCTCTCAGTGACATATCGGCATCTTCTGCAAAAGTTTTATATAACTATATAATTAATGAAGAAACAATTATTGTAACAATTTTGAAGAAATATTATTTGATGATAGTATTAATTCTTCTTACAGAAATACTTTTGTTTGAAATTCTACATCTTATACAATAAGGTCCCAGAATATACAATTTAAAATAGCCATAGATTCAGAGTGATCTTTTGTATTTTTTTAGTCTCAAGTGCATTTATTTCTGCTCTTATCTTTATTATTTCTTTCCTTCTACTAATTTGGGGTTTGGTTTGCTCTTGTTTTTCTAGCTCCTTGAGGTACATCATTAATGTTACTTACATGAAATCTTCCTATCTTTATGATGTAGGTGTTTACTGCTATAAACTTCCCTCTTAGAACTGCTTTTGCTATATCCCATAGATTTGGGTATATTGTATTTCCATTTCATTGGTCTCAAGGAATTTTTTTAAATATATATTTTATTGCACTTTAGGTTCTGGGGTACATGTGAAGAACATGCAGGATTGTTGCATAGGTACATACATGGCAATGTGGTTTGCTGTCTCCATCCCCATCACCTATATCGGGCATTTCTCCCTATGTTATCCCTCCAACACCCTACCCGCCGCTGTCCCTCCCCTACTCCCCACCAACAAACCCCAGTGTGTGATGCTCCCCTCCTTGTGTCCACGTGTTCTCATTGTTCAACACCCGCCTATGAATGAGAACATGCAGTGTTTGATTTTCTGTCCTTGTGTCAGTTTGCTGAGAATGATGGTTTCCAGGTTCATCCATGTCCCTACAAAGGACATGAACTCATCATTTTTTATGGCTGCATAGTATTTCATGGTGTAGATGTGCCACATTTTCCCTGTCCAGTCTATCATCGGTGTGCATTTGGGTTGGTTCCAGGTCTTTGCTATTGTAAACAGTGCTGCAATGAACATACGTGTGCATGTGTCTTTATAACAGAACAATTTATAATCCTTTGAATATATACCCAGTAATGGGATTGCTGGGGCAAATGGAATTTCTATTTCTAGGTCCTTGATTGTCACCACACTGTCTTCCACAATGTTGAACTAATTTACATTCCCACCAACAGTGTAAAAGTGTTCCTATTTCTCCACATCCTCTCCAGCATCTGTTGTCTCCAGATTTTTTAATGATCACCATTCTAACTGGCATGAGATGGTATCTCAATTTGGTTTTGATTTGCATTTCTCTAATGACCAGTGATGATGAGCATTTTTTCATATGTTTTTTGGCCTCACATATGTCTTCTTTTGAAAAGTGTCTGTTCATATCCTTTGCCCACTTTTGAATGGGTTTGTTTGTTTGTTTCTTGTAAATCTGTTTTAGTACTTTGTAGATTCTGGATATCAGCCCTTTGTCAGATGGGTAGATTGCAAAAATTTTTTCCCATTCTGTTGCTTGCCAGTTCACTCTAGTCACTCTAGTAATTGTTTTTTTTTGTTTGTTTGTTTGCTTTTTTTTTTTTTGGCGGTACAGAAGCTCTGGAGTTTAATTAGATCTCATTTGTCTATTTTGGCTTTTGTTGCCAATGCTTTTGGTGTTTTAGTCATGAAGTCCTTGCCTATGCCTATGTCCTGAATGGTTTTGCCTAAGTTTTCTTCTAGTGTTTTTATGGTGTTAGGTCTTATGTTTAAATCTTTAATCCATCTGGAGTTAATTTTAGTGTAAGGTATCAGGAAGGAATCCACTTTCTGTTTTCTGTACATGGCTAGCCAGTCATCCCAACCTCATTTATTAAACAGAAAGAGAGTTCAATATTTTCAAGAAGTAGTTTTATTATATCAGGGTAAAACGTGAGTATATTGTTTTGGTGCTGAAAGTGACTTGGGAGTGAAAAAAATTGAGTTTTCTGAATAGAGAAAGAAGGAGAGCATGAGTTTTACTTAAGAGCTATGGCTTCTCTGAGTGGAACAAAGACTTTTCTTCCTTCTCTCTTTTTTTCTCTTACCTTTCCTCTAAAATGTCATATAAGGAGATGCATAAATTACCTGTACCTGCATATATAGAGGAGATTATAAAGTCTTAGAGGCAGGGATTATATCAATCTTTGTTTTTGTCATATCCCTACTGTCTAATGTGATGCAGGAACATAGATTCCCTCCATGAATACTTGTTCAATGCAATAATGAATAAGTGAATAAATACATAAGTAGGAAAAGCACTTGTCATTTGTGTTAATGTTAATAATGATGTCTTTGTGTCCAGTTAATTAAACACAACCTATTTCTGATAAATGCCAATGGGCTCTGTAGGATTATCTAAGATCATATGCAGCTTCATAGAATAGCTCTTTAAAAACACACATGTATACACACATTTTAATTAAAATGGAATTCAACCTTTACATCTTGGTTAGCACAGCTTTTCCAGAGGTTAAATATTGGGCTCACAGGAAGCAAATGCTCTGTTAAGAGAAAAGAAAAACATTGACACTATCTTTATATAATATCTGGGAAGATAAATAGAAAAAATAGTATGCTAGTGAATTTGGGGGATTATAAGGGTTACTACGTACTATGTAAGGAAAGATCAAAGGGGCAGGGAGCAGGAAGGCCTCATTGTGATAGGTTCTGTGAAGCCTTCTAGGAGTAAGCACCAGTCCTACTTCTTGGTAAGAGACTGAAAGTAAAAATGGGGCTTTACATGTACTACGCTTTTACTCAGCAACCTGATGTCACCAAAAACACATACAGCTGTGCATCTAAAATTAAAATATATTAAAATAGATAACATATTTTTAATAATTTTGGCCCAGTTCCCAGATTGAGTTATATATTATTATTATTGTTATTATGACAGAGTCTCACTTTAGCACCAGGCTGGAGGGCAGTGGTGAAATCACAGCTCACAGCAACCTCCACCTCCGAGGCTCAAGCTATTTTCCCACCTCAGTCTCCCAAGTAGCTGAGACTACAGGTGCTTGACACCACGCCTGACTAGTTTTGGTCTTTTTCTGTAGAGACAGGGTTTTGCCCTGTTGTCCAGTATGGTCTTGAACTCCCGGGCCATCAATACACCCGTCCTCACTTCCCAGTGTTGAGATTACAAGCATGAGCCATGAGCCTGGCTAACGTATATATTACTTTTAACAGACTATTGTTTCTAAGGTGCAGAGTTGGTAACATTATTCTATATAGGTGTATAAAATCACTATTATTAGAGTTTTCACGGTTCTGAAGTATTTCTAGAGCCATCATGTATAATAAATAATTTGCTACATCCGGGAAACTATGGGACAGAAAATATTAGCCTTGCCATACTGTAGACTGGTTTTATATCTTAGACTATATCAATATGACTCTTTTCAAAGATATAATGCATCTAAAATTACTTTCTAAGTTTCCTGATCTTTTCATTGGTTTCTACTGTATCACTATAATAATAATGACATTGTCAAAATTATAAACATTACATACCTTGAGACCTTGTTTCCCCCAAGAAAGTAACAGAAGGCTATGCATTTGAACTACAAAACTGCAGAACACCATATAAGGTGAATATATTAGATTTGCTAAGGGAAGAATTAAAAAGCAATGGATATAAATAAAGAAACATACCCATTTCATTCTACAAAAGCCAACAAATGTTTTCAATGAAGTTGAAATAAAATATTTTTAAAATAAAAATATGGTTTTTAAATAAAGCTATAAATAATATTATAATATTCTTTCCATGGAACTCTCAAAAATGTGCACATATCAAAATGAGCTTAAAAGCAGCCTTAATCTACAAAAGAAAGTCAAGCAGTAGGCAAAGAAAATACAGTCTTTGAAACACAGCCAGTTTAGGATCGTAGGAGTGCACTGCAGCCTTTTTATATTTACCTCTTTGCTCACTGTTCTCTCATTCTTTCATTTGCTAATTCTACATGATTTCTAGAAACTATTGAGTACACTGGGAATTTCCCCATTAGTTAAACCTTGTTTTAGTGCCTATGAAAATACCCCTTGAATTCCTGTTAGCTTAAACTGAAATTGTAGAAGTATCTAAAATACATCAATTAACTGAAATAGCAAAATAAGAAGGATGCTTTTTTGTTTGTTTGGAAATACAGTTTTTTTTCTTTTTGCTTTGTTTTTATAAATATTTGGAAACCAAAATTATGAGACATATTCTGATACATTCAATATTTGTACTTTATGATTTTTCTTCTTACTCTATATGTGTATATTAGTTACTATGTTAGCTAGTTACTATGTTATACTGAGTAACATATAGTATAACATAGTTATTCAGTTTAACATAGCTGTTAAGAGTCTGGGTCTAAATATTCCCTGGATTTCAAATCTAGGTTTGTCATTTATCTGTTGTTTGATCTTGGTCAAGTCACTTAATTTTGTTTAGCCTACATTTTCTCAGATATAAAGGGAGTATCATAATTTAGCTCCTTGATCGCAGCTGGTATGAAAATCAAGGAGTTCGGACATTTCCTGCCACACAATTAGTACTATATGTGGTATTTTAAAATTAAATTAGATATTTTATGATATTTTATTTTCACTTATACTAATAAAACCTCAGATCTTAAAGGACAATTGATTCACCAGTATTATCTTGCTTGAGAGGGACTTTTTACAGTATATTTGAATATAGAAGTTACTTAAAAATAGGTTAATGAATGTGATATTTTGTTACAAAACATTGTTTCTCTTTTATATACCACAATATATTGCTGAATATACAGACCTTCCTTACCTGTATTCAGGTTTTTGACATATTTAATAGCTATATTTTGTTTAATTACTATAATATGGTTTGGCTGCCTCCCCACCCAAACCTCATCTTAAATTGTAATCCCCATAATTCCCACATATCCAGGAAGGGACCGGGTAGAAAGTGATTCGTTCATGGGGTCAGCTTTCCCATGCTGTTCTCATTATAGTGAGAGAGGTCTCATGAAATCTGATGGTTTTAGAAGGCAACTTCCCCTGCTCTTGCAGGCTCTCTCTTTCCTGCCACATTGTGAAGAACTTCTTTTCTTCCCCTTTGCCTTCCACCATGATTGTAACTTTCCTGAAGCCTCTTCAGCCGTGTGGAACTGTATGCCAATTAAACCTCTTTTCTTTATAAGGTACCCAATTTTGGACAGTTCTTTATAGCAATGTGAAAATGGACTAATACATACAGTAAATTCTGAGTGGGAGAAAAACATATTCTTCAGTATACATTATATACAGTTTTTCCAAAGAACTAGTTATTTTTATTCCACTGATGCAAATGAGCCCCCAAGTTGGGGCTCAGCCTGGTCCCTACCATGACATTTGCAAATGCCAGGGCACTGGTTGGAGTGCCTTATGATAATGAGCAATTAAGGCAACTAGGGGTCGCTTTTGTCATGGTTTTGATTGCTTTCTCTGCTGCATACTGTTTTTATCAGCAGGGTTGTGATCAGAAAACAAGTCCTGCTAATCTCCTACTTCACTATCATTTCTAATAAAAAGATTTTGCATGATAGTAAAGAGCCTAAGAATAGAACTTCTTAAGTAGCACATATGTATCACAAGAAACACTATATAGCACAAGAAATATTATAGAGCACATATGTAGCACAGGAAAACACTTCCTAAAATCAGACATAAATTTTCTACTACTGGAGAGAAAAATGGGGGTAAAGACCTATAACCAGCTTCATTATCATTTCCCGTCATTAGAAAGTCATTTTTATTATCTGTTTAAATATAGCTAGCAGACTCTGTTACTCCATTTTCTCACTATTATAAAGAAATACCCAAGACTGGGTAATTTATAAAGGAAAGAGATTTAATTGACTCACAGTTCCTCATGACTGGGAGGTCTCAGGAAACTTACAATCATGGCAGAAGGTGAAAGGGAAGCAAGGCACCTTCTTCACAAGGCAGCAGGAAGGAGAAGTGCTGAGTCAAGAGGGGAAGAAGAGCCCTTTATAAAACCATCACATCTCAAGATAACTCATTCACTATCAGGAGAATAGCATAAGGGAAACAGCCCAATGATTCAATTAACACCACCTGTCTCTTACTTGATGTATGGGGATTACGGAGATTCAAATTCATGATGAAATTTGGGTGGGAATACATAGTTTAATCATATTATAGCCTATACTTTTTTGTGTAATTTTTAAAGAATTAGGCATGTGTGGATGACAAAGGGAGACTGACTATGAGTCTAATCAATAGTGCTGCTGATTAGTCCCTGGATTCTGAAACACTGAAAAAAAGAATTTTTAAAAAGCATCTAGCACAGATAATAAAAAAGTGTATTAGGGATATTTTGTTAGCCAAGAAACACATATATCTATGTCTAATCAGACCCTCAACTGTAAGGTTGTTGTCTTTAAGACAATTACATAGAAGTATCAGGAACATTAATCCTTTTATTAATGATATATTTATTTATTTATTTTATTTGTTTACTCTTATTCATTGACTGCTTTGAATAATTACAATTAAAGAAAACTCATTATCCCTTGCAGCATGAATTGTCTGGCCATGACTTAAAACTTCAATCCCATTTTCTACAACTCACAGGAAGGAATTTCCTGATTGCATTAATCAGGGATATTCAGAGAAACAAAACCAATAGGATACACACAGACACACAGACACACACACAGACACACACACACACACACAGTAAAAATGACATTTATTGTAATAAATTGGCTCACATGATTATGAAAATTGATAATTTATTATAACAAATTGGCTCACACAATTATGTAAATTGAGAATACAGTCCAAGATCTGTCTGCATGCTGGACATTCAGGAAAGGTAGTGGTGTAGTTTGAAGCACTGACATCCAGTAGTGCCAAACACAAAAAATTGTTATTCTAGTCCAAGCAGTCAGTCAGGGAATGAATTTAACCTGCTCTGGTTTTTCTGTTCAGGTCCCCATGAAATTGGATGGTGCCCACCCGCACTGGAAAACACCACGTTTTGTTTATCTATCACTGATTGATGGACATTTGGTCTGGTTCCATATTTTTGCAACTGAAAATTGTGCTGTAAGAATCTTTTTTGTATAATGATTTCTTTTCCTCTGGATAGATAGCTAGTAGTAGTATTGCTGGATCAAATGGTAGATCTACTTTTAGTTCTTTAAGGAATCTCTACACTGTTTTTCATAGTGGTTTGTACTAGTTTACATTCCCATCAATAGTGTAAAAGTATTCCCTTTTCACCACATCTAGGCCAACATCTATTTTTTTGATTATGGCCATTCTTTCAGGAGTGAAGTGGTATCACATTGTGGTTTTAATTTGCATTTCTCTTATAATTAGTGATGTTGAGCATCTTATCATGTTTTTTGGTCATTTGTATATCTTGTTTTGAGAATTGTCTATTCATGTCCTTAGCCCACTTTGTGATGAGATCATTTGCTTTTTGTCTTGATAATTTGTTTGAGTTCTTTGTAGATTCTGGATAAGAGTCCTTTGGTGGATGTATAGATTGTGAAGATTTTCTCCCACTGTCTGGATTGGCTGTTAACTCTGCTGATTATTTCCTTTGGTGGGCAGAAGCTTTTTAGTTTAATTCAGTTTCATCTATTTATCTTTGTTTTTGTTGCATTTGCTTTTGGGTTCTTGGTCATGAAGTCTTTGCATAAGCCAATGTCTAGAAGGATTTTTCCAATGTTATCTTCTAGAATCTTCATAGGTTCAGGTCTTATATTTAAGTTTTTGATCCATCTTGAGCTGATTTTGTATAAGGTGAGATATGAGGATCTAGTTTCATTCTTCTACATGTGGCTTGCCAATTATTTCAGCACATCATTTGTTCAAAAGGTTGTCCTTTCCTCACTTTATGTTTTTGTTTGCTTTGTCAAAGGTCAGTTGGCTGTAAGTACTTGGCTTTATTTCTGGGTTCTCTATTCTGTTTCATTTGTCTACTTTTATACCAGTACCATACTGTTTTGGTGACTATCACCTTATGGTACGGTGTGAAGTTGGATAATGTAATACCTCCAGATTTGTTCTTTTTGCTTAGTCTTGCTTTGGCTATGTGAGCTATTTCTTTGGTTCCATATGAATTTTATGATTTTTTTTCTAGTTCTTAAAAGAACTATGGTGGTTTTATGGGAATTTCATTGTATTTGTTCATTGTTTTTGGCAGTATGGTTATTTTCACAATTTTGATTCTACCCATCCATTAGCATGGGATGTATTTCCATTTGTTTGTATTGTCTATGATTTCTTCAGCAGCATTTTGTAATTTTCCTTGTAGAAGTCTTTCACAGCCATGGTTAAGTATATTCCTAGTAATTTTTTATTGCTATTTTAAAGAATGTAAGCTGGCCTTTATATTTATTTTTATTTTTTATTTACTTTTTTTTTTAACTGCTACTATGAAAGGGGTTGATTCTCAGCTTGGATGCTGTTGGTGTATAGCAGAGCTGCTGATTTGTGTATGTTAATTTTGTATCCTGAAACTTTGCTTAATTCATTTATCAGTTCTAGGAGTTTTTTAGAGGAGTATTCAAGATTTTCTAGGTATATGATCATCTCATCAGCAAACAACAAAAGTCTGACTCCCTCTTTATCGGTTTGGATAAGTTTTATTTCTACTTTATCAATTTGGATAAGTTTTATTTCTATCTCTTGTCTGATTGCTCTGGCTAGAACTTCCAGTACTATGTTGAATAGAAGTGGAGAGAATGGGCACCCTTGTCTTGTTCCAGTTCTCAGGGAGAATGCTTTCAAGTTTTCCCCATTCAGTATAATGTTGGCTGTGGGTTTGTTGTAAATGGCTTTTATTATCTTAAGATATGCCCCTTCCATGCTGATTGTGCTGAGGGTTTTAGTGATAAAGGGATGCTTGATTTTGTCAAAAGCTTTTTCTGCATCTATTGAGATAATCGTGATTTTTGTTTTAAATTCTGTTAATGTGGTGTGTCACATTTATTAACCTACATATGTTAAACAACATCCCTGCATCCACTTGATCATGGTAAATCCACTAGGTCATCTTTTTGATATACTGTTGGATTTGATTTACTAGTATTTTGTTAAGGATTTCTGCATCTGCTTTCATCAGGGATATTGGTCTGCAGTTTGTTGTTGTTGTTATGTCCTTTCCTGGTTTTGGTATTAGGGTGATACTGGCTTCATAGAATGATTTAGGGAGGATTCCAACTTTCTCTATCTTTTGAAATAGTGTCAATCGGATTGGTATCAATTCTGTGAATGTCTGATAGAATTCAGCTGTGATTTCGTCTGGTCCTGGACTTTTTTGTTGTTGGCAATTTTTTATTACCATTTCTATTTCGCTACTTGTTACTGGATTGTTTTGAGATTCTTTATCTTCCTGGTTCTTTAACCTTCCTGGTAGGAGGTTTGTATATTTCCAAGAATCTATCCATCTCCTCTGGTTCATCTTATGTGTGTAAAGGTGTTTATAGAAGCCTTGAATACTCTTTTGTATTTCTGTGGTATCAGTTGTAATGTCTCCCACTTCATTTCTAATTGAGCTTATTTGAATCTTCTCTCTTCTTTTCTTGGTTAATCTCGCTAATAGTCTGTCAATATTTTTTATCTTTTCAAAGAAACAGCTTTTTGTTTCGTTAAGTCTTTTTTGTTATTTGTTTCAATTTCATTTAGTTCTGCTCTGATCTTCATTATTTCTTTTCTTCTGCTAGATGTGCTTTTGGATTGTTATTTTTTCTCCAGTTCTGTGAGGGGTGAGCTTAGATTGTCTATTTGTACTCTTTCAGAATTTTTGATGAAGGAATTTCATGCTTAACACTGCTTTTGCTGTATCCCAGAAGTTTTGATGTGTTGTGCCACTATTATAATTCAGTTCAAAGAATTTTTAGATTTCCATCTTGATTTCATTGTTGAAATTATATATTATATACATTTATATAATATATAATATATATTAATATATATTATATATATTTATATGATATATTTATATATTTAGATAATATATATTATATATAATATACATTATATATAATTTATATACAATATACATTATATATAATTTATATACAATTATATATGATTTATATACAATTATATATAATTTATATACA
>CAUYLG010000988.1:0-53758 GCA_963573385.1 Cacajao melanocephalus | reverse complement strand
ACTTGGGTGGGGTTGTTTGATGTTAATCGTTTTTGCGCCACCCCACCCACCCCTGGTGACATTGGTTTTTACAAAAAAAAAAAAAAAAAAAAAAAAAAAAAAGAATAAGAAGAAATACAGAGTACTTCTCAAGCCATATTTAGTTTGCTTTAACAATGTCCATGCCTGGTTTGCTATTTATCTTCCTTCAAAATAATCACCTCAGAAATCACATACCATGAGAATATTGCTTGATAAGCACTGAAAACTAGATGAATCTCACAGAACAGCCTTACTGGCTGGTGCTCCCGGCTCTGTGGCTCTGTTATCTAGATGCATCCAACTGCGTACAAGTTGGATACAGCTGTATACAAATGCAGACAAGTGGTTAAGCCAGAGAAAACTCATTCAGTGATTTAAGTGTCTTCTTCATTTCTAATCCACCATTTTTGACCCATCATTTTTTCCAATCTCCATGAAACTTAATGTACATGTCACTAAAATACCTGAAAAATCACAATTCTACGTAAATGAAGTATTGCTTTCTTTTTATATACCACATTTTTAGTCATATTTTCTTGTGGATCAATTACTGTTTTATGGGTAATTCATTTCTGCTGAATTTGGAAAGCCCCTACCAAATAACATTGGCAAACCATTTCTTAGAAATAATTATTTTTGATAGACATATTTGTTTTTGTGACTTGATTTATTTGAAACACTTTTGAATGACTTTATTTGCAAATTATGGTTAAATAGATCTTGTCAGTAAAGACATTAATGTAATACTTGATTTATATTAAAAAAACCTGTCAATAAAAAAGCAACAATTATTATGTTTGGTAGTTCTATCAATAGCTTACACTTGTAAAACTGTAGTGTTTTACGGCAATTTAATACGTATTATCTCATTTATTCCCTTGAAGTAGACATTATCAGAGGTTTCACATTATTGAGAAGATTAAAACTGATTACCTGAGTTACTCAAACAAGATCTCATACGAGAAAAGCAACGGATTCCACTTTCAAATTCAAATTCCAAGTTAGAAAGCTAAAGTTGGAAATGGAATCTGTCGCTTTTCTCTTATGGGATCTTGTTTCTTATTTCCAAGTTTGCTGACATTTCACTACGTTTCCCTGCGGAGCAAATGCCTTGTGTACTTCTGTGCACAGCTTTTGTCCAAATATATTTTTCCTCACACCTGTGAATTCATGATGTCCTAACTATGGGACCGAACACTTCTCAGCCTCTAGAACTTTGAAGATACTCTGTAAGAGGTGCATGTGTCATCATGATAAACCAGGTTATCTTCTTATATGGACCATTGTTCTAGTTATAAGACTCTCGAAATTTTTGGCAGTTACTGCCTCCCTGGGTCTAAGTCTTAATTCACCACAAGGAATTGAAATTCTGAATTTGGAGATCTCACTTGTTGTTGCCATCTGTTATGGCCTAAACTGTGTTCTTCCCACTCCACCAAATTTATGTGTTGAAGCTCTAACCCCCAGTGCCTCAGAATGTGATTGTATTTGGAGATATGACTTTAAAGAGATCATTAAATAAAATGAGGCCATTAGGGTGAACTATCTTAATCTGTTTTGACTGCTAAAACAAAAATATTATAAACTGGGTGGCTTATAAGCAACAGGAACTTTTATATCACAATTCTGGAAGCTGGGAAGTTCAAGATCAAGTTGCTGGTAGATTCTGTGTCTGGTGAAAGCTGCTTCCTGGTTCATGAACAGATGTCTTTTCACTGTGTCTCCACATGGTGGAAGGGAGCCCTTTTTGAGAGCACTAATCCCATCCAAAAGGGCTTGGCTATTATCATACCAACGGGTTAGGATTTCAGCATATAAATTTTGGAGTACATACACATTCTGTTAATTGCACACCCCTCTAAGATATTCAAAAGGTGATGCTGCTTTGTTCTTTTGAGTCATAGAAACATAAAGTTGTGGCCAAGCACAGTGGTTTACGCTTGTAATCCCAGCACTTTGGAAAGTTGAGGTGGGTGGATCACCAGGTCAGGAGATTGAGACCACCCTGGCCAACATGGTGAAACCCCATCTCTACTAAAAACACAAAAATTAGCCGGACATGGTTGTGTGTGCCTGTAGTCTCAGCTACTCAGGAGGCTGAGGCAAAAAGAATCGCTTGAACCTGAAGAGTGGAGGTTGCAGTGAACCTAAATCACACCACTACTGCACTCCAGCCTGGGTGACAGTGAGGCTCCATCTAATAAAAAAAAAAAAAGAAAGAAAAAAAACCAGGCCAGGCATGGTGGCTCATACCTGTAATCCCAACACTTTGGGAGGCCGAGGCAGGTGGATCACGAGGTCAGGAATTCGAGACCAGCCTGACTAACATGATGAAACCCCATCTCTTCTAAAAATACAAAAATTAGCTGGGCGTGCACCCAGCTGTAATCCCAGCTACTCAGGAGGCTGGGGCAGGAGAATTGCCTGAACCTGGGAGGCGGAGGTTGCAGTGAGCCACCAAGATTGTGCCACTGCACTCCAGCCTGGGTGACAGAGTGAGACTACATCTCAAAAACAAACACACACACACAAAACAAACAAAAACATAAAGTTGTGGCAGGAAAATAAACCTTGGGACCCCTCAATCACTAAGCCAAAGGAAAAGTCAAGCTTGGAATGGCTTAGGTCAAACCTGCCTCCCATTCTACTACTAAAAAAGAAACCTACTAAGCTAGAAAAGCTACTTACCTCCCTCTCAAGGAACTTCCTTGTGGACAAAGGATGGACAGAACTCAAAGACATCCCTCTGCTTACTGAGATAAATGTATGTCTGATCACCTCCTTTGGAAAAGCTAATCAGAAACTCAAAAGAAAGAAACCATTTGTCTCTTACCTTGCTATGACCTGGAAGCCCCCTCCTCACTTTGAATTGCCCCTCTTTTCTGGATAGAACAAATATATATCTTACATATATTGATTGATGTCTCATGTCTCCCTAAAATAAATGAAACCAAGCTATTCCCCAACCACCTTGGTCATATGTTATTAGGACCTCCTGAGGTTGTGTCACAGGTGCACGGTCTTAACATTCGCAAAATAAACTACCTAAATTGACCGAGACTTGTCTCAGCTATTTAGGGTCCACAAAGTGTTGGTGAGCTAGTCAGCAAAATGGGGCTCTCTACCTGATTGTCTTGCCATTTTATGAAAGCCAAAGAAAGATATTCCAAAGAGAAGGGCTGAGGAGTCGGTAGGTCACTATTACTCTTTGTTTCTCAGTGGTCCCAGAGTACTAATATTTAGGTAGCTGCAGCTGAGTCAGTGATGTGCGGCTCACTGGGTCCCCTCATGGTGCCCTCTGCCATAATGGGTTGACAGGACCAAGAGGTAGAGCTTGGCAGGGAGGCTTAGGGGCTGCAGAGCATATTCAAACTTCAGTAAAATCATTCTTGCAAAGCGACTGAGCCCGAAGGGAGTACCACTGTTTCTGTTCCTCTTGCAATACGTCAATCAGACTGCCTCACCTGCAAAAGTATCTTTCAATTTTGTTTCTTCCATCTTGTAATCTCTGATTTGAGATTTCAAGTTTTACCAGAAGAGGAATCACAGGTCTTGGAGGCTCCCCTGTTTTATGTTTATTTTCTGACTCTCTTTTGTGTTCATTAGATAATGATCAGTTTTCCTAATAATGACTCATTTTCACGTCTTATTTCGCATTTCTTCTTTTCACCTATACATCTTACAACATTTCTCTGAGGCAAAATAACCCTAGCCAAAGTTCCTATAAAAAGGTTTTGTATATATATCAAATCAGTATAAACAACATTATAGTTTTGGACACTTAGCCCTTTCTAAATGAGTACTGACACTCCTGTTTATGTATTTTAAATGAGCTTTCATACAATACCATCCTTTTAAGCATACTCTTACTCTAAAAATTTTTCTCTCAAGGTAAATAATTCCCATTTCATTCATTCATTTATGAAACAATTATTTGTTAAATGTCTATCACGTTCCTGGTACTGTTCAAAATGCTGGTCACACAGCAGTTTGAAAGATAAAATACTTGCCCTTGAAGAGTTTACAATTTGTTGGTGGTGAGATGGTAAAAGCTAATAGAAGTACATAGACTATGTATGTAGAGCAGTAGCTCTCAGTGTGGTCCCAGTACTAACCACATCTGTATCACCCTTACACTGCATTACGAGGAACTTGCAAAAAATGAAAATTACTGAGCTCACTCCAAAACTTTTGTGCCAGAAACTCTGGGTTGGGACCCAGCAGTCTTTGTTTTTAACAAGCCCTCTTGTTGCTTTTGATGCATACCCAATTTTGTTTTTTGTTGGTTAGTTTGTTTGTGTTCATTTGTTTTGAGACAAGGTCTTGCTCTGTCACCCAAGGTGGAGTGCAATGGTGCAATCTCCACTCACTGCAACCTCTACCTCCTGGGCTCAAGTGATCCTCCTGTCTCAGCCTTCTAAGTAGCTGGAATTACAGGTGTGTGCCACTGTACCCAGCTAATTTTTGTATTTTTTGTAGAAATGGGGTTTCACTGTGTCTCCCTGGCTGGTCTTGAACTCCTGAGGCTCAGATGACTTGCCTGCTTCAGCCTCCCAAAGTGCTGGGATTACAGGAGTGAGCTACCATGTCCAGCCTTCACACTAAAGTTTGAAAAACCACTGAATTACAATATAAGACATACATATTGAGTTAGTACAGGAAGATTTGTTTAAAAAGCTCTAAGAGAGTCTTGTGGGTTCAGGGGCAACTTCTCAAAGAAGTTATTTCTAAGAGGAGGATTGCAGGGTTGGTAGAAATTGGCTGGGCAAAGGGAAGGTGGGGTGGGCAGAAATTAGAGGATATGCTGAATCAGGCTGGAGAAGCAAAATAGCAGAGCTTATTCAAAATTTAGGAAGAGTTCAAGGAGGCTGGAACAGTAATTGGTGGAGAGAAAGGAACAGTTAACACCTCTTACCAAAGAGCAGGCAAAACCTACCATCTATCACATCTGCAGGCAGCAGAACAGTAAAAGCAACAGCTGCTGTCAGCAGTGGCCAGTAAGTTTTTCCTATCAGGGAGGTCTACAAGTCAGAGTAAAGTGAGTGGGGAAAGAGGCACAGTTGTGAGTGTAAAGTTAGATGGCTTTTGGAGATCTATCCATGCAGGAAGGCAGGGAGTGAGCAGGAAGGACAACCCAGATAATACTAGGATTCTCCTCAAGAGGATGATGTCTTAGTCTTGCTGCTACAACAAAATACCATCAGCTGAGTGGGTTATAAACATCAGAAATGTATTTCTTACAGTCCTGGAGTCTGGGAAGCCCAAAATCCAGGCACTGACAGATCTGATTTCTAATGAAGGCTGTTTCCTGCTTCATGAACAGTTAGTATTTTCACTGTGTCCTCACCTGGTCGAAGGATGTGGGATGTCTTTAGGGCCTTTTTTATAAGGGCACTAATCCCATTCATCAGAGATTTGATCTCACCCTCCCAGAGGACCCAGTTACAAATATTCTTACCCTGGAGACTCATTTTCAACAACAACAAAAATTTCGATGACACACAAGTGTTCAGACCGTAGCAGTAGGCCCTAATCCAATCTGACCGGTGTCCTTACAGAAGACAAGATTAGAACATACAAGGGGACACCAGAATATGAGCACACAGAGGTAAGACCATATGAAGACACACGAAGAAAGCAGCCATCTGCAAGCTGAAGAGAAGCCCCAAAGACACCAGTCCTGCTGACACCTTGATCTTGAACTTCTAGCTTCCAGAATTGCAAGAAGATAAATGTCTGTTGTTTGAGTCATCTCATCTGTGGTACTTGATTATGGCAGCTGTAGGAAAGTAAGACACCATCCTCTTGAGGATAGATTGCATTAGCCTTATGCTATTAGTATGAATGTACTGGATGATGATGGCATCACTCATGAACTGAAATCCAATTTGTGAACATACCATCTGATTCCTGATACTTCTGGGAAATAAGATTAAATGAAGAAAGATAAAATGCTAAGAGGGGAGTTCTAAAATTGATTGGATTAGCGGCATTTGATTTCTCTTCCAGATCCGTTATTCTTATGTCTGTCCTACAAATTCTAGCTCAGGGTGAAAGGCTGGAGATCAACATGAATATCGTGCATTTCTCAGCCTTTAGCATAGGGAATGCCTGCACATTATATATCTTCTGTCAGAAAAATGCTTCTATATCCAGTTTCCCATGTTGTCTCCTTGCCTTTTGATATTAATGACTACATTTCTAGCAAAGTTTGTAGAAAGTAGAGGATGATTTTTACGGAGATTTAGTCCCAGAGGTTAATGGGGTTGTTGATTGTGTGAAGAGTAATGCCTTTCAATGGTGACAAAGTAATGTTCGACAGCTTTCAGGCCACTGCATCCATCATCAATTTGGGCTCTGGTTTGTTACCGACATGAAGTGTAACATAGGGTCCTCCACAAAGCATCATGATTCCTTTTCCCACGGTAACCCCAGCAGCACATGTCAGCCAACATCTGGACTCCACAGCTGTGAGGCTTACAAGAAGCCTGTGCCCATGCCTCTTTTCAAAGGTAATGTGCTGAACAGCACCTACGCTCATTTGACAACACACTGTGGCCCCACAGGTACCAACCACAGGATAATGGGTCCTATAAAATACCCAATCAGCTATTTTATCAGTTTAATCAAAGGAAGTATAACATCGACATTGCAGTAAGTCAAGGATGGTACAAAGCTAGACCCTGCCATGGACGTTAGTACTTAACACCCAAATTGGAAAACCAGCTGATTAACAAAGGACTTTTCTGAAACAAACCTAAGTCATTATGCACCAAGAAAAACTACAGTTGTCATTCAACTCTTAAAGACTCTGCAGAGGGCCAGAGGTGTTCCAATAGCCCCTTACCCAACCCCCCACTAAAAAAAGGCTAAGGGATTTTCACAGCATTTTTTTCTAACAGGCCTGTGTTTAAAATGGATGTTTAAAAGCATTCTTTTGTCATTCTGTCAGTCGTAACCAACAAATCATTCTCACTGAGAAATTACAGAGGCTTTCAAGATGCATGAAAGAGCAGAGAGTTGCCACTGGAAGGAAGGGGCAGCTGTAAATAAGACCCCTTAGGCATGCAGCTGTAATGAGGGCTATTCACAGTGCCACTTCATGCCTTTGCTTTCTGCTCACTTATTCCAGACATATTACTTAAGAGCTCTGTAATCTTTTGGGTTTGAAAAATTTATAGTTATGTGACCAACACCCAGCCCCACCTCCTTCTGAATTGTTCTACATCTAACTATATGACGGATTTTCACATGATGAATGATCTTGGATGCCAATGAAAGGAAATGTTCCACTCGAATCTACAGACTCCCTCACTTTGCTAAAGTAATATGCTTCTACATCAAGTTTCAAAATGGTTTGAGTTTTTTTGCCCCACCTATGTTTTCCCTGAGCTTCTTTACCTATTTTTCCTTAGTGTAAAATCTGTGATAGGTTCTGATGTTTTATTAAAAATGCAAGGAATAATTCGATTGTGTTCTTTTATTCTGAAGTCTATCATTACACTTTCCAGTTTCTCCTTTTGAAAACATAATTGAATTTATTCTTACAATATGATGTAAATACAATTATTTTCTCATTTGGGGAATATACTTTAGAGTAGCTATTAGCAGTATACAATATTGCTTTTATTTGTTTATAAAAGACAGAGGAATTATGGTACTACAAATTCCATGTACTATTTTTAATCTTCATATTTCTTTGTAGGATTAGCTACATTTTCCTTCCTTATTTATTTCATAATTTAAAAAATCATAACGACATCTATTTGATGTTGAATTGCAATAAAATTTTCATTTTTGTCATAGTAGTTATCTCATTGTAGATAATATTTGACTTAGATGGTTTGGTTTTAAATTGTTGCTGTTTTCATTTGCAAGCTTCACAGCAGCCTGTACACTAAAAATTATGAATATCACTTGTCCTTGCACAAAGTTACCCTCTGATTTAAATATTTTTCCTCAGACTTCCCCTTATTCCAACTTGGGAGATCCTCATGTCATTAAATATTTTGATTTCCTATGAGGTCCTCAAAATTTTGTAGAAAGGCACTTTACTCATTACTAACCCAGTATTTACACATATGATTCTAATTTTCTTCCCATGTTTTAAGGCTTTTATAGTAATATTACACAAATGGTCTGCCTAACAGCAGACCATTTGCAAGATAAAAACAGGCCAAGGGACAAATGACAGGCAACTACTAAGCCTGTTAAGGAGAAACTGTTAAGCCTAGAAGAATATTGATATAAACTGACTTTCTGCACAGTGGGCTCAACAAAGCTAACATAATTCATATAGGAGATTCTCTATGGGACCATAAATTAATCAGATTGAAAAGATGACAACCCAGGAACACAATAAAAGTGTTCTATGGCAGAGTAAGCCACCCTCCACATTCCTATTTTCAATGACACAATAAGACACACACACGCATGCACACACACACACCCCTGATGAAGAATGAATAATTTTGGAAAAAGCTGCCATGTTTTCACTTTAATCTAAAGACAGAGAGAGAGTGAGAGAAAAGGATCCTATATTTACTCCTAACTGCAAGTTTGGAAAATGTTTAGAAATTTGGGGGGATGGGGGCAAGGAGGCGACACGGAAGGGGGAACTGAAACACAACTTGAAAGCCTTGCATCCATGAGGTGAAAAGAAAACAGGAGATGCCAGAGATACCCATTACTGACATACTTCACAGAACACAGAAAACTGTTGCTTCTAAGAAAATAACTATTTTATCAGAAGAGGATTACAGCTCTTATGTATGTATGAATTTAGCCTGTTATAATTTTGCTTGGATTTTTGGCTTTGCAAATCTTTAGGTAAAAGCACTACAGTCTAGTTATTCCAACCATTTCACTCTTCCCCAGTTAATGTTGTAATAATCACCTGTCGGTTAATAAACACACAGTTTTTTCCAACTACTATCACAACTAACAGTTTAGTTTGTGGAGTCAGTGGTAAATTTTGGTGTTTCCAGTTGCTCAATATCTCATTTATCCTTTAGGAATCTGGCAAGCTGGCTTTCCTTTTTCTGGTCACCACTCCTCTGGGGATGTAGCCAAGTACAAATTTGCACATTTCTCCTCCTGCAAGTGTCTCAGCTCCCATAGAAAACAAAATCTACATCAAGCGTGTTTAAGACTAAATGTGAGGTAGAAAGGTTAACACAAAAGAGGAGTACCAGGCTCATTTATTTTATTTTTACCTTCAAAGAGTTTAAATACAAACATAGAGAAAGAACTGAAAATAAGTATGATTCTAGAATTTTTATTAGTGTTATGTATTTATTTTTTTAAGCAGAAAAGCATAAAACTAAAGAATTGCTCAAATGACCAAGTCTGGACCAAAAACACCTGACACAGGGAGGTGAGAAAATAAAATGGGGGCCTTGAGTAGAAAAATTTCAATGGGTTAATTTCTGCTGGTGTTCAACATGTTATGCCATAGCAAACAAATAAGAATCATTCTGGGTCTCGATTTATCAGATTCCTTTAATTTACTAAGACTGCATATTAGGCTAAATTGTTAGCAGCTGGTTGTCTACCTCAACCTAGCTCAACTCCTGGGAGCAATTACAAAACTTCTCAAAATCTGTCCCTGTGTGCACCAAACTGATGTTGGAAAGAAAAAGATGCCTCTTTCCAAAGTACCTTATTTCAGTCTTTCAAACTTACCTTCTGAAACATAGGAGACATTTCTAATTAACACTGTATATGATATTGCTTAAGGCAAGGAAAGTTTTCTCCCAAAACTCCTTTGTGCTCCCTTCACTCTGGTAGAATTTTTCATGAATTCTTTAGCCTATATCATATACTAGGCCACCCTTGCTCACAGAAGGCCACAGCAAACCTCTTCTATAAGTCCACGATGGAATTGTAAATCTTTACAACTTCTTGAAGTCTTCCAGCTTTTTCAGTATGCCCATTATCCAGACTTTTTGCTTGCATGTTTAAATGGCAGCCTGATGGCTTGCAACAAGAAGTAAAAAGGCATTTTTTTTTTAAATAAGCAAACAACTATGACAAATGAGGTCATATTCCCAAGCCTGAATCATAAATATTGGTAAAATCTACAACCTGAAACATATTTTAAGAATTAGACATAGATTTTTCTTTCTTTTTCTGGAAGGGGGGCTCCCTTCCTGCCAGTAAAAATTGCTTTGTGTTGTAAAACTTGGGTTCAGCTTGTCTCTTCCTTATACAAGCCCAGTTGAATAGACTGCTGAGGGAAAATCAGTTTAAGAGCTTGGCTTTTCCCGTTTGGCAGCTTTCATTTCCTGATAATATCGGATAATTAACAAATTGTGTGTTTTAATGCCCTGTCTCTTGAAGTGCATTTGGGAAAAATACTTCTTGTGCCCTCTGAGTAATGGCTTAAATGGAAGAACATGCTCGAAAGAATGTTTTTCCTCAATGCATAAAACATACTCAGTATTTATTATTTTAATTGCTACACATCATGTGTATACTCGTTCGCGTAATTATATGCATATTTAAAGGACCAGAGTTAAAGATTATTTTAGGACTCTATAATTCATGATGAGCAAGTCATTGAACATTTCTAACTCAAGATGAAAATTCATAAAACTACTTTGGCAAAAACACCTTAGTATTCTCAGTTTGGTAACTGGCATTCATTTGCATTATGAAATAACTAGATACTACTGTGCATTGGTTCTGGATAAAAAGGCAATACTGTTTCTTAGCCTTTCTGCCTCTTTACTAAATGGGTAATTCAGGAGTGGGAAATGCAGCTCTATTTCTAAGTTTGCTGTTTACAAAAAACACATGCTAATGTAACAGCGTATGAGGAATTAAAGGGAAAATGTCAAACGCGCAGTGACGTCCAAAATACATTTAGCTGTTGGCTTTTACTACAGGGACTTTCATTTTCCAGCCGACCCCCTCCAAGACCAAGCGTTTTTGCGTGTTAGGCTAAAAATAGCCGGCCAAGCCTAACAACTAGCTTCTGATTGGCTCAGAGCAAAGGCCACCCAGCCAATAAGAGCTTCTGGGAACAAAAGCAATTCTTTTGTGTGTGAGATGCTCAACCCACGTCAAAACAGCTTCAGGCTGTAGAAATGATTTTGGTTGAGATTTAACAAGGTAATAATGCATTTCAGCCCTCTGAAAGGTTTGAAGCAGAACAAAGGGAGTAGTGAAATCTACAAAACAAATGGAGCGCTCAAGGCTTTCATGGGATGAATCATCCGGGTGTCTGAGCTACAAACAGTCACAAGCTCAGAAAAGAAAAAGCGTTAGGATTATTTTTTCTTTCTTCCTGAGATTTTAAGTTATTTTTCAAGCGAAAAAAAACAAAAACTAAACTAACGAAAAGCCATCAAAAGCGTTGTATCTTGACTATGCGCAAATTTGTTATTATGCTTATTTGCTGATGAATTAAAAGCAATTCGTTCACGATTCCCTTAAATCTCACAAAGATGAAACAAATGTGTGTGTCCTAGATAGTAGGTAGTAAAGCTCCCAAAACTTTGGGCTTTCGTTTTGGGGCATCAAAAACAGCCCAGCTTCTCAGAGTCAAGGCAGGTCTTGATTAATGCTGTAATATTTCTCAAAGTAAGCAAAATACAGCAGCACTTGATTGGAAAAAAGCATTGAGCTTTTAAATGTTTTGGCCACTTTCAAGGCATTGTACCTCTAGGGGGCGTTGCTGCACAGCGGACGAGCCTGTTCAGGGCATCCTTCCCCTTTTAACCATCACCAAAAGAAGAAAATGGGGTTGGTAGGGGCCCTTCAGGTAGAACAAAGGGGAGTGGGGAGTCAGCGTTTGAAACTCTTAAGCATGGTTTATGGTCATCATGAGGGGACAAAGCATCCCATAACGATGCAGACGACTTTACGTGGAAATGAAATACCATAAAGGACAAAATGTTGCTACAGTAACCCCTGAAAATGTTACATAACACAGAGGAGCTCATAAGCCATAGCATGACCTTAAACTGGCTTTATTGCATGAAAAATAATTAAAAGATGGTGTGGTGCTTTATAGGCTTCAATTTTTTAGGGAACACGGAAGGACCCACACTTTAACCTCTCGCATAGGTGACTTGTATAGGTTACCAACTCCAGGGTGCTGTTGGCAGAGAAACACAGGTCACCAACAGACTGTTGCCATGTTCACCTCCCAGAAAACTATGCATTCAGTGTAACTTTTCATCTTGAATATAGCTTTTATGATAAACAGTTAGTAAATGAATCCTTAATTAAGCTTTATTCCTGGCATGACACAACAAGACCTAAAAAAAATCAAATATCTCAGTAAAACTGAAACATATTTTTATTGTCTGATTGGTTATAATCAAGGAGCAATATTTCTGTAACAGTTACCTGTTTAAGGAAATGCATAATCTGTCATAAAATATTACATTCATCAATTATTGGCCCTAACTGCATTTATGAGCCTATAATCTTCTGCCATAAAACATGGATGTTGGGGAGAGGGGCTGCAGAGAGGAGTATCATATTCATTAACAAATACTGCAGAAACTAAAAGTGGTAGTGGACCCTTTCTTTAATTATATTCAGTTTATAATACTTTCTTTTGACAATAATAATAAGAGAAAAAAAATCCACCTAGCAATGGTATTCCTAAACAACAAAATCCCAAGAGGACTATGAATACACCATTTTCAACATGCAATGTCTGGAAAGAAGGTGGGTTCTGTTTCTTTGCAGTAATTTTGTGCTTTTTACGGTCTTTGCTTTATCATATTGGCCTAGAGCCAGTTAAAGAAATTCATCACCAAATGTGCAGCTGCAACAACCCATGAGAGAGACTCTAGCAGTGAGTTTGTTTGTAGAAAAAGAGGCCTAGGCTGTGAGTGATGTGTTTCCCCATCTGCCTGAACCTGTCAGTTGTGGAGCTGCTCAAGCCCCAGCCCTGACACATAGTTGCCCCTGTGCCACCATCAGAATGCCCAGTGAGAGAAGAAGAGACGGGAAAAAGGAAATAAAACATCCTGTCCCACCTGCCCATGCAATAAAGAAGACAAGGAAGAATCTGTAGAAGCCAGGGGTGGAGAGTCTTCCCCCAGAAGACAGAGGCTCATTGGTCGTAGGCCCCAGGGCAGTGAAACCAGAGCCCTGGTCGTCAGATGAATGTGGAAAAAGGCAGGATGACTCCAGAGTTGAATATTAGATGTCAGGAGCCCAGAGAAGTGAGAGATGGCTACCAGGAGATGTGACCACAGCTGGGTTCCAAACATGACCAAAGATTTCCACCTGAGAATGTTATGCAAGTACTCAAGAACTGCTTGATGTTAATGGGATGTTTTGGATAGTGAAAAGATCAGAAGTGGCCATGTTAGCCAGAACATGACAGCCTCTTCCCTGTTTTCAGGAATATTTAAGGCTCCTGGTCTCTGGTGCTATTTTGAGAAGGCTAGAGGAATTCTTGACAATATGGTAGAATTGAGTCTCGGAGTTAAAAGTAGGTTAGATTAAGATAAGCATAAACAATACAAAAGCCATTTCTAACATATCTGAGATTTAAATTATATACAAAAGACCATAGTTTGTATTTTCTAACAACTATGTTATTTATCACCGCAGTCGATCCTCAGTACAATCCTATAATGGAGTTAGGACAGGTGTCCTGACCCATTTGTGCCTAGTGTTCCATTATTGGAACACTAAGCATGCAGGCATGTGGAGGTTTTTTATATCCTACTGCTCAAGGTTATTACCAAGATCCAATTGCAAAAATTCAAAAAATTGCAACCTCAGGTATAAATGGGTTAATTAATAGTAAGAAAGCAAACTCTTCTCACTTTTATGTTATTCTTCCCGAAACTCTCTGGGATTTGTTATTATTATAACCTCCACTAAATAAACATTTTAAAGTTTTGTAAACACTAAGTTCAGGGACTTGGCAAAGATCATTCAGACTTTGTCTTCTGTGCTGAAACAAAATTGATAATTGACATACTTTTCTGGGTAATTTTATTACAAAATCCTCCTATTAGAAATAACTGTATCAATCATGTTTTATTGCTAATTTTGTAAACAGAACCACAGACTCTGGAGAGAGCACTGGCTTGGAAGCTAGATTTTGAGATTAACTGTTACATGAAGACTTAGGATTTTGCTAGTTACCTGTGACCAGGGAGAAACTGGTCACAGCTAGGAAGCTAAGAAATGGAAGCCAACTGATATAAAAGACAAGATCCCATAGCCATGCACGACATAAAGAGTGTGGTCATCAGGACTGGAAGCCCAGTGCTTCCAAAATTAATAGAGTTATTTATTGTTACTTGTGGAAGTGATTTTACAAAAAAAAAGAAAGAAAGTCTATGATTGTGACATGTGGATAGACAAGAAATCAAGAATCCTGAGAAGCACAGCTAGAACTGGAAATGGTAAGCAGTAAATCTAAAGTCTAAAAAGTTAGCAGAAAATCTTGTTTATGAATGGCCTAAGTCATATGAAATCCAGATCCTCATAAAGAGATTTGAAGCACTAAAAATGAAGGAGTTAATATTGAGGAAATAATAGGAACTAGTGTAGAAGTGCAAACAGCTGTGGATTCTCAGTTACAGATCAGGAATCATGAGAGGCACTCCTACCATAATCCTTTCATTCACATCCCTCAGCCACCAGGCATCACCAATGAAACACAGCACCCTCTTCTGTGAAGTCTGCAAGTGGCCTTAATATCTTTCTCAATGCAGTGCCCCAGGAAATCACAGGTAATCGATCGGAATTACAGTTTGGGGTGTATATTAAGTAAACAACTTAATGTGGCCTATAGGAGAATTAGAGTCACAGTTCTATAGAGTAGGGTGACTATACGACTCACACGTCCCAGAATAGTTTTTGTTTACATCTCTTTTTACAGCATAATTAATAGCATTGCATTCACTCTCAAAAGTGTCCCAAGTATGGACTACAAATTATATTGTCCTTTTATTTATGGGGAACACAGTCAGACATCCAAGCCCTACTTCTGACTGACCACGTAATCTTAAGGCTATGTAAGACCACTGAATCAAGTTACTGAAGAAAACAGATACCATGTGTATTTGGTACCATGGAGATCGCATTTGTTTTATGCATATGCATGTGTCTTTATGGATTCTAGGTCTCAAATTTTCTTCTAAGGGAAATGAATACCTACATTCAAAACTAAAAAGGAGTGATCAGTGACATAAAAAATACTCAATGTGTTTTGTGATCCTTGGGATCAGAGGCTGTGAAATAAAGAATATTTTACCTAATATTATTATATATATTGCAAGAAATATTACTATCAAGTTTCCTTATGTACTTGTTCTCTGAACAAACAAATAGAAAATGCCTATGATGAAAGTGCAAATGCATGGGACAGGTACTGCCATTCCCAGTTTCCTACTCCCATAGCAGACATCACTAATTAATGATGAAACTCTTTCCCTTTCAGAACAGGCTCAACATCAGAGTCCTTTACAGGTCCTCTTGGCACACAAACCAGTTAGACAGAACTTATATGAGAGCTGAGATCAAGTTTTGTCCATCCCCAGCCTCACCCTTCTGTCAGGTCCTGTGCTAGATGGTAGAAGTACAGAAAAGCAATCAAACTATGATTGCTTTTGAGAGACCTCTGGTCTGCTGAGGAGACAGACAAGTAAAGGCTTCATTGCAGGGATAGGACTAAGGGATGCTTGTGCAGTAGATGCCAGTTATGTCGTTGTCAGCTGATGATGGACCTATATACAAAACATTAGAAGGATTGCAGATGAGACTTTGTGCAATCCAAGGAAAGCTTGACAGATTAAAGATATTTAAGTTGGAACTTGAAGGGCTTGATAAGGATCAGACCAAGAAGTAAGAGAGTCCAAAACAAGAAACAGCATATGCACAACCACTGTGAAATAGTGAGAGTAAAATGAGGTAGGGTATCGTAGTAGTGGCAGTGGGGGAGGGATGCTGGTGCACAAAGATTAAATTTTAGGGGTTAATATGAGATACAAATTAGAGCTATGTCCACATTGAGCGCAACCCATAGGAGTAAGACATTCACCAGTGAATTGCCTACATGTAAAATTCTTGTGATGAAGTATTTTTTAAAATTAGTTAAGCTGTAAATAATTCATTACATCAACCCCTCCCCTCCCCCCATTTTGGCTTAATGTAGTCACAGGTGCAGGTTCCAATATTGCTTGTGCAGTCTTTTGCTTGTTTCTCTTCAGACTCCTTTCTTAAATTAAGGACAAACAACCTTGTCTTCCCTGATACATTGGTCAGGTTTTCAGATTTATTTGTTCTTTTACGTTTCTTATCCTACAGCCATGCTACATTTGGCTCCCATGTCTGCAACTAAAATCTAAAACGTGTACTTGCTGTCTACAAAACTAAAAATTGCTCTGGTGTTTTAGTATGTGGAAGACTCAGTTCATGATTGTTCATGCCCAAATATTATTGGAAATGCAGCTTGTACATTCTCCTACTCACAAGCTCTCGAGATCCTTCTTTAGAGTGTTTTGTCGAGCTCTGGTCTTTGGAGTCATTCTGTAGTTGTGCTTGCCTTTTTCTGTAAAATGTATTCATCTCTGTGGACTGGTCCTCTACTAGTTTTAATCCCTATTTGTCCCAGTATGTATTTATCTACTTTGTACAGCTAGCTTTGGATACTATGCTACCTATTCCTGTAGTCTACCACTGGAATTATCCAGAATTATCTTCTAGAGCACCTCAAGAAGCTCCCATTCCAAGTCCCATCCCAAGTCCTATGGAATTTCCTCTTTCTTACCTCAAAATTGTGTTCTTTTTAGAAATTTTATTAGTTTTATAGATCATAAATATCCTGAAATCATTGCGTACAAACCTCTAGGGTGACTGTTCATTATTCTGGACTTATAATTTTAACCTAATTTTTATTGAGGCAAAAATATTTCTAAATCTGTCTACACATGTTACATAGTTTGTAAATCTAGAGGTAGTTTTTCTCAAGATAAATACTAAAAATAAATCTCAGTTCTTTTTTTTTCAGGCAAAGATTTCTCTTTTCTGGTTACAATTCTCTGATGACTATAACTGATATTTAAACCTCAGAATATTTTGGGTTCAGTTCAGACAAGCATCTATGGCTTTGAATGTTATTTCAACATTTTGAGTGCATAAATTAAAAATATCTGAACAAACAGCTTACATCAGATTTTTGCTCTTAGATATAATCATTTCCAGCAACAAAGTATATGAATGACAAATGCAATATAAAATTTATCTGACTTACACGCAATCTCATGCTCATGAACGGTTCTTTTCCAAGAGTTTATTTGTAGGTTGTTTAGAAGCCCAAATCAGTTGCTCATCGAAACAGTGCTACACTGTGCTGAGGTGCTAAGGCCAGCCTGTCAGAGCGTGGCATGGAGTGCTGAGACTCCTCAAGGCTTTTGTAGTGGATCCTGAGTTGGGGAAGAATGATAATGATATTTGACTTTGATAATTATTCAGCTCTGCGTGCTTTGCATGTGTTAATTCATTTAGTCACAACTGTATGAGATAGGCACTACTTTCATACAGAGTTAATGAGGACAAAGATGTTGAGTAGCTTACACACAGCACACTCAACTTGCAGAAGTTGAATTTGAATCCAGGTATTCTGGCTCCAGGGCTAGTGTTCTCTACTACCACTTCTAGAAAGGGGATGGGGTAGCTGAGGAGAAGAAACTGCTCAGAACAAATGTGGGTGTGAGGGGAGATGATAATGAGAAGAAGGAATTGAGAAGAATCAGCTGTGAAGGAGGAGATGCTGATTATTAGCAGGATGGAATTTTGCCTCCATTCCTTCCTCTTATTCTTAACTTTCAAAATATTCTTTTTTCATTATCATGTCCTCATTTAGTTTTCCTTTTCTTTCTTACGGCACAGCAGACTCTACTACTGAAGGTGTATTGAATAATAGGAAAAAAGGGATTGGAGATAAACTGGGTTAGGCTAACAATTGTCCTGGTTTGCCCTGCCTTAAGGGGGTCACTGGGAACACGAGATTTCCAGTTTTAAGACCAGGAAAGTTTCCAGCAAGTGAGAACTAGGTTGGTCACCTTAGTATGTGTGTGACAGAACCACTGTCACAAGAACCTGTACAGACACGAGGAGGAAGGGAAATGAGAACGAAAGGGAATTCCTCAGGAGAACCATGGGAAATTTGTGTGAGCTGAACTTCAAGCAGCTGGGGTGGATTTTGAGCTTCAAACTCCCAAGTGCATTGAGAACATTAAGCGAAAGTTTCTGCTTGATCATTTCTCCCCAGTTCTTAAGTCTTATTTACACAGATTAAATTTGGCCCCAAACTAGGTCATGAGGTTTTAAAAGAGTGTGGAGGAGAGTGGGAAGCCGCTTTTATCTGATGAAAGCAACTGGAAAAACAACACTGTGTTAAAAGTTTACTTGTCCCTACAGGGAAGAAATGTCTTATTCAGATTACCCAGTACTATTTCATGTTGCTTCCTTGTTTAGTGATTGAAGGAAAAAAACACTGCTATCAACTTGTTTCATATAGAGATAATAAATAGTTTTTGAAATAATTATGAAACATTGAGAAACAGGCTGAAACACTCTCTAAAATTCTGTTTACTGTGTTCAGATTTTCTCTTTCTACAGATTTATCATCAACTGAGTTACTCTCCTTATCTCCTTAAAACTATAATTTGTTTATTTTTTAGCATTTAAAAATATTACTAAATGAATTAAACTCTTATTTACCATTGTTGATTTTAAACGAACATTTTCTTTTATAAAATTACATTTTGAAGAGATTTACAATGAAAAAAAAATTTCCAAAGTAGCAAAAATATAACCTTTGGCATGAATTATTGCTTTTCCAAGTACCCTTATGACATATTTTTAAATTGTTTTTAGAGGTATTATGTTTTAAGTATATAAAGTTTCTGGAACACTCTTTATGAAGTTTTTTTGAAGTTGAAAATATAATGGCAAACCAAGGCAGCCCCTGTAGGTAAAACTATAAAAAGCAGTCAAGTAAACATTCCACTATGTATATCAATACATCTTATTGTATACCTGATATAACTTATCATTTATAAAAGAAAATGCTTCAATTCTTCTAGAAAAAAATTTTAAATGCCCATTAATTCATGAGTTTATCATTAAAATTATATATAATTATGTGAGGCAAAGCCAAATTTTCTACTGATTTCTTCCTTTTGGCACTAAAAAAGAAATAGAAGAATAAGATAATGAATCCATACAACCCTCAACTCAAACTGTGGTTAATTTATTAGTCAAATATTGGTGCAATGACAAACAACTCTAAATTATCAGTGGCTTATGACATCTTAGTCTGTTCAGGCTGCTATAACAGAATGCCATAGACTGGCCTATCACAACAGAAACTTTATTTCTCACAGTTCTGGAGGCTAGGAAGTTCAGGATCTAGGCATTGGCAGATATTGGTGTCTACAACCTTCCTACTCTGTCCTCACATGGCAGAAAGGGTTGGGGGAATCTCTCAGGTCTCTTTAGTATGCACACTAATCCTATTTAAGAAGGCCCTGTCCCTGTGACCTAATCACTTCCCAAAGTCCACACCTCTGAATACTATCACCTTGGGGTAAGGATTTCAATTTTGGTGGGGACATCAACATTCAGCCCTATAGCATGAATGGTTTAGCACCATCTCTTTGATACTGTTCTCCTCATAGAGTTCTCATCAGATTTGGTTGTTTAAAAGTGTGCACCACCCCTTCCTTCGCTTTAAGTCCTGCCTCTACCATGTAAGATGCATGCCCCTGTTTTGCCTTCCACCATGAATAAAAGTTTCCTGAGATCTTCCTAGAAGCTGAGCAGATGCTGCTATACTTCCTGTACGGCCTGAAGAATTGTGAGCCAATTAGATCTCTTTTCTTTATAAATTACTCATTCTCAGATGTTTCTTTATAGCATTGTGAAAATGAAGTAATATATGCACCATTTGAAGTTCTTCATATTGAGAAAATTTTACCTCACCATTTTCTTTTAAATTAATTTCTAATTGTGACTATAATGTAGCCACCATCTATTTTCTGCTTATATCCATATTCCAAGCTCACACATCCACAAACAAGTTTATATTTTTCTTCTCTGCTTCCATTGGCATTATAGAACCCCTACACATAATCCCAGGTGGATGCTGAGGGAAGGAAACTGGTTCAACTAGAGCGAATAACATGGAAGCCTGGATTTCTTTTTCATACAGCCTGCTCATACTCTCTGACCCTATTTGGATAGATCCCAGATGTACCATTTTGATTTTCTGATGGACTGTTGCTTGGCCACCTGAATTGGGAATTTCAGGGTACACAGTCACTTGTTTGATTTGATGGTCAAATATTCCATCTCTACCAATATCCAGAAGCATGACAGGAGCTATTCCTTGAAAGAATAATTTTCCATTGATATGTTTTGGCTCTGCGCCCCCACCCAATCTCACCTGGAACTCTAATCCACACGTGTGTTTAATGATGTCCGGGCTAAGGTGGTTTCAGATGCAGATGAGCAACTTCTTGGGAATTGGAGCAAGGGGCCTCTTGCTATGCTTTAGCAAAGAATCTGGCAGCATTTGGCCCCTGCCCTAGAAATCTGTGGAACTTTGAACTTGAGAGAGATGATCTGAAATTGGAACATATGTTTAAAAAAGAAGCAGAGCCTAAACATTTGGAACACTTGCAGGCTGATGACACAATAGAAAAGAAAATCCCATTTTCTGGGGAGAAATTCGATACTGGTTGCAGAGATTTGCATAAATAATAAGGAGTCAAATGCTAATCAGCAATACAATGGGGGAAATGTCTCCAGGACATGTCAGAGATCTTGGCCACAGCCTCTCCCATCACAGGCCCAGAGGCCAGGAGGGAAAAATGGTTTCCTGAGCTGGGCCCAGGGCCGAGCTGCTGTGTGCAGCTGCTGTGTGCCCTATGTCCCAGCTACTCCAGCTCCTTCTGTGGCTAAAAGAGGTCAAGGTACAGCTTGGGCTGTTGCTTCAGAGGGTGTAATTCCCAAGCCTTGGCAGCTTCCACTTGCTGTAGTGCCTGCGGGTGCTCAGAATTTGAGAATTGAGGTTTGGGAACCTCCTCCTAGATTTCAGAGGACGTATGGAAATGCCTGATGTCCATGCAGAAGTTTTCTGCTGGGGATGGAGCCCTCATGGAGAACCTCTGCTAGGGCAGTGCAGAAGATGAATGTGAGGTTGCAGCCCCCACACAAACCCTCCACTGGGGCACTGCCTAGTAAAGCTGTGAGAAGAAGGCCACCATCCTCCAGGTCCCAGAATTGTATATCCGCTGACAGCTTGCACTGGGCACCTGGAAAAACAACAGACAATCAAGGCCAGCGATGAAAGCAGCAAGGGTGGACCTGTCCAAGGCTCTAGGAGCCTACCTCTTGCATCAGTGTGATCTGGATGTGAGACATGGAGTCAAAGGAGATCATTAAGATTTAATGACTGTCCTGCTGGATTTCAGACTTGCATGGGGCTGGTAGCCCTTTGTTTTGGCCAATTTCTCTCATTTGGAATGGGAGAATTTACTCACTTTCCGTACTCCCATTGTATCTAGGAAGTAATTAACTTGCTTTTGATATTATAGGCTCATAGGTAGAAGGGACTTGCCTTGCCTCAGATGAGATTTAGGACTGTGAACTTTTGGGTTAATGCTGAAATAAGTCTTTGGGGGACAGTGAGAAGCCATGATTGGTTTTGAATGTGAAAAGACATGAGATCTGTCAGGAGCCAAGAGTGGAATGATATGGTTTGGCTCTGTGTCCCCACGTATCGAGGAAAGAAAGTGATTGGATCATGGGAGTAGTTTTCCCGTGCTGTTCTCATGATAATCAGTGGGTTCTCATGAGATCTACTTGTTTTTAAGTGTTTACATGTTCCTTCTCCCTTCTTCTCTCTCTGGTCACCTTGTGAAGAAGGTACTTGCTTCCCCTTCTGCCTTGATTATAAATTTCCTGAGGCCTCCCCAGCTATGTGGAACTATGAGTCAATTAAACCTCCTTCCTTTATAAATTACCCAGTTTTGGATATTTATTTATAGCAGTATAGAAATGGACTAATACATCCACTGTAGGAGGAATGATCTTATTCTAGAACTTCAGAAATGAATGTTGTAATTTTCCCACTGGCTCTTGATATGTACTGCAAATTTTACCCACAACCAGCTTCTCCAAGAGTACAAAGTCCGCTGGATTACATGACCCAAGCAGCAGGGATGTCTGCAATGTAATGTGGATCTGCTACACAGCCTTTATCTGCTCACATTCTATTCAAAACTGATAGCCTTTTGTGTTACACAGCATATGGGCCAATATTCTTAGGTATGGAATAGCTTGGATACAGAGCTTGAAGAACTACAAAGTTTAGTGCTTCTTACTTTGTGGTAGGGATGCAAGCTAAATCAATTTATCTGTTACTTTTTAAAGGGGATGACCCTACTTACTGCAGGACATGGGATACCTAAAATCTTAACAGAAGTGGCAGGACTCTTATTCTTTATAGGTTTTATCTCACTCTGAGTCCATGTATCTACCAAGGCTTTGAGTTTACTTCCTACTTTCCGGATCAGTTTGAGTGCAGTGGAACAAGGCTATGTTCTGTGCGATATCCTCATAGTTTTCATCTCTTTGGAGTATGACAGAGAGCAGGAGACTTAATTAACATAGCCAAAAGACAAAATGTAAATTTATATTGTTGAAGGTTCCATGTGAATGCAAACTTTTAAAAAATATTCTCTGCTGATGGCATAGAAAAGAATAAAACTCTCTAGATATGAAGCACTCTTCAGTACCCCTCCACTCATGTCAGCCACATACGTCATTGCAACCTCCTGATTTTCAGTAGGTAAGCACTTTTATCCAGGCTCAATGCGTTCAGGTCTCCATCATCTCCATTGCTATTAACAAGTGAAGCTATGTGACAGTCTCTCCTATTGTCAGCCATTCAGAAAAAAAGCCATGACAGAAAATATTAGTGCATCTGGTATCTGTTTCACTAGCATGTTCCTTATACCCTTGGTGGACTATGCATTCACTGGGCTTTCATGGAATATATTCCTCTGCTGGGTTTCCAGGAATCACAAATTGTATACTCACCTTCCTGAGCCTTTTACTCTTCCTCCTTTTACTCCTTTTATGCCTCTACTTCTCTGGTAGATAGTTTGGGCATTTCAACTTACCAAGTATTTTTCCAGGTTTCTGAGACCCAACCTAGCATCCAATCTTTCCCATGCTCTGTGGTCTTTGTCAGGGCATTAAATCCCATCTTTCAAGATAGGCCCTCCAAGTTTAAAAAGGAAAAAAAAAATAAACAGAAAACTCTTGCTTTTCTACTCATAAGTTCTAGCCCTGATGAACAAGTAATCTGTCATAGTCTATCTTGTGCTGCTATAACAGAATACCTCAGACTAGGTAATTTACAGGAAGCAGATATTTCATACATTTTTGGAGGCTAGGAAGTTCAAGATCTAGGGCTTACATCTGGTGATGATTTTCTTCCTGTGTCATCTCGTGGAGATAGCAGAAGGGCAAGAGAGCATATGCAAAGAGAGAGGGGAGTCAAATTCATCTTTTTATCAGAAACTCATTCCTGCAATAATGACACTAATGCATTAATGAGGACAGAGTCATGTTAACAAAACTACTGAGAAGGAAATATTAGATTAAAATAGGCTTTATTTCCACAGGTAGTTTGTGAACTGGGGATACACAGCCTTCAATACAAAACAAAGGTGTGCACTGCCAGAACAGAGATAGGGGTTGTCCTTTATAGAAAAAGTTCCTGCCCAGGTTTCCACTATACTATGCTATGCAAATGAGGGATGCAAGCTTGCTTAGTTTCAACTTGTTGAGGTTCAGATTGACTGTGTGTCACAGGCTTTGGTTAGATCAAGGAGACGGTAACCATTGGTTCAGGAGTATAAACAGAAATAGGAAGGTATGAGAGTTTCAAAGTTACACCAGTACGTGGTTTTTCTAAGAATGAAGAGAGCATGTGTAATGTCTGGTCAGCAAATGGAACTTGGCTCCCTTTTGAATTTAGGCCCAGTTAGCCACTCAGGTTCCATCTTAAAGGACTGGCTCTTTCAGGGTTCACAGCACTCATGATCTAACTATTTATTGAAGTTCTCACCTCTCAATACTGCTGCATTGGGACTTAAGTTTCCAACACATGAATTTTGAAGAATGCATTCAAACAATAGCATACTCAAACATCCAATCTTATGGATACTATTCTGAATCCTGAAAGCACCTACTAGCTAATTATTGAACTTAATGGGATGATTATCTCTTTTCTTACTTATCAGTCCCAGTATGTTTTTATCCCCCAGCTGGGTTATGCTGGAATTTAACCATGATTTTTAGACTAGAAGCCTATAGAAAAAGTGGGAGTAATTCTTGATAAATATACCATTTATCTTACGTGAGAGCGGCCTCTGAAGTATCTTCTTGCATGGGAAAATGTTTAGCTCTTTATAGAAAATGGTGGACCAATTCTTTGGTCTCTCAATTTGTAGATCATTGGGGAAATGTACTCAGATGTCCTCTTCCAATGTTTTCATGCCCCAAGTTTTCCCAAGCAGATCTCTGACCTTAGCCTAAGAAAATTCCTTAATGAAGATCCAATCATCTTTGCAGCTTGGTGGCCCTAAATAGCAAATCCTGAATTTGCTTTCCAGCTATGTCTGCTCTGTCTCTTTGCAAAAAATAAAAATACTTTATAGGCTTCCCAAGATGCCTTCTGGCTTTTACACTTACATTTGAGCTTTTTGTTAACCATGATCAGTTTTTCATTGTCCCACAAATAATGCAACATATTCAATATTTCATTGTCCCACAAATGCAACTTAGTAATGATTAGTCAATTTCATTACCTTTCTGTGCTTCTCACTCTGGATTTTTCAAATTCATGAAAATTGTTCTGGTTAAGGCAATTACCTCCAACATGACATTCTCCAGAGTCACCACTGATGAAATTTTTACCAATTGAATTACTGTCTTGTGCCAAAAAATATCCACGCCTCACATCCACTTGAAAGGAATCCCTATTGTCCAGTTGGTGGCAAATGATCCACTTGCATAACTCCAACTTATTCACTAATATCACAGATTGTGTCCAATATCAATTGATGTCACTTGGTTTTTCTAGGAAGTGAAAGGCAAGATTGAGTTAGAAAGGCAAACAAACAAAAATAAATAAATAAATAAAAGACAACCATTATTGGAGAATAATACCTTTGAGAGACATAAAGGCAAAAGGAGCAGGAACATCCAAAGGAAGGCTTCATACTGTGGTAAAGTCTAGCGCCTATAAAAGGTAAGAAGGAAGCCAGAAGATTGAATAGAATGAGCTTCACACAGCACTACAGCTCTGACAAAATCCCAGCCAACAAGATGGGCATCTCCTATGGAAGGACTGCTTTTCAATGAGTCCTGTGCCCCAAAATTGAGGTTCTCTTGTACCCCTGCCATACTCATTGGCTGAAAAATGCCTGGATATCATAAGATCTTGGCTCAAAGTTGAGGCAAGCCTGCATCTAGAGGCTGTCATCTAATTGTGTTTCTTTTGACAGGTTTTTTCTTAAAGGGAGATCTGAGATGCATACCTCCATGACTGCCCTAAAGACGTCTGACTGATATAGAGTCATTGCAATAATTTGTTCAAACAGCTAAACCTTTCATTAAAACACAAAATAACTCCAAAAGTACAAAGTTAAAGAAATCATCAATACTGGTTTTGTAACAAATTTCTCACAATTTGTTAGTTTTCTCACTCTTCCTCCATTATTATCTTTTTATCCTTTATGTTATTATCTTCCAATTTTATCCTATTTTGACAAAAATGTTTCTTACATCTTTATATTTCATTGAAATTAAGTTTGTCATTATATTTCTTTTCATAGTGTGATATTGTTTTTATGTAAAATCTATGTTTCTATTTATTTTTCTAATGAGGAAAACCTAATTGTCAGTATGAAGAAAGGTTTCATCACACACACACACACACACACACACACACACACACATCTAACTTCTGTAAACACATACACAACTTCTAACTTCTGGAAATTAATTATGAGAAGTAAAATACGTAAACTTTTTGATGTCTTATGTCAAGAAGCTCACATTTAGCTAATCATAGGGGCAGCATTATATTCCCTTCTCGGGCTGGCTCCCTTCTATCTCCTGCTATCACAAACATAACAGTACACTTGTGTAAGACAAAGACAGCATCCTCTTTCCAGTTTCCTTTTACTTCCTGCTAAGAGAGATTCATTTGTTAGGCTGTGAGGATATTGATCTTCAGGAAACCTAGTCTGTTGCCTAATAAGGTAAAGTTTTCTTATCCATATTACTAGTTGGCTTCCTGCTTCTCCTTAATAATAAATAATTTTGTGCTGCATGAATAAAACTGTTCTGTCAATTGTTATTAGATCAAGCACTCCAATCCAAAAATACAGTACGTGACAAGGAGAATATCTCACCGAAATTCCTAACTATATATTTTATCTCAAGTATAAATCTAAAGTGATCTCATCATAACATTTGAAAACACATTGAATCAAAATTTATTAAAGATTTTCAATAAAGTAATCTCAAATATGTGTTTTTTCTTTTCAAATGAACATTCAAAACATACTTCTGGAGGTATGTTATTTTAGGGGCCTGACTTGCTTTCTAACAAAATGATGGTTTTGTCATTTGGTCTCAAATCATGAAATAAATTTACTTTTATAATCCTGTATTTTTTTAGGTCTTTAGTATTATATGCCAAACACTGAACTAAATACTCTAACACTTACATACCAGAAATATTATCTGGATCTATGACTCTAAGTATGTAGACGACAACACTCGTTTTCTGAGAGAGAAAAATATAAACTAAAAGCTGCAGATGCTCTAGGATAAAAATGAAAAATTAATTTTGCACTAAGTGGGTAGCTATCATATGTGGTGGTTACGAAAAATACAAAATATGGAAGATATAGCCCCATTTCACTTCCTTTTATGAGTTTGACTTTGTCCCTTTGCTTTCCATATTTCATATTGAACCATTTAATGGGTAAAGCCACTCCTCTTGTTTTTCCCTCTTGCCCCAAGACTGGCGCTTCTAAAATAGAGCATGGCTAATACACTTTAGTTGAAAATATGTGCAATTATATTGGTTCTCCTAGTTTGACTGTGGCCTTGGAACACTGTGTGACAAAAGACTATTCACAGTGAACACACTCTCCCTTTGAAACATGAACTATACTTCCTCCATTAAGCAGCTAAGATTTTCAGGAAAGTCAGTAGAATTTCACCAGACTCTCTTTCCCTTATGCATATTATTCTTAAGCCAATTTTGCATGCAATCAAAGGTAAAGAAGAGCCAAATCTTATGCCAAACTGTGAATGGAAATAGCACCAAAAAAAAAAAAAATAATAGCATCTATTTGTAATGTTAGCCCCTTGAAAACAAGATAATTTTACATATGGTGAGAGATAGAGGAAAGAGGTTAAAGCAAAGGATTTTGGAGTCATATTGAGTGTGAGGCTTTGTACAATTTACTTAACTCTTCTAAGTTTCAACTTTCTAATCTGTTTAAAGTATCAATAATAGCTTCTTTATGAGGCTGATAGAAAGATTGAAATGAATTACGTATGTAAGGACTTAGATGTTGCTTTGCACATACTAAGTGCTCAGTAAATTATTAATAATTTTTGCAATGTAACATTTAGCTTCAGAATATTACATTTATTACTACAAAAGTGTTTGGCAGAAAGAGAACTTTTGCTTTTAATGCTGTATCAAAATACATCAAACACTAGAAACCTTGTTTCAAATGCATTAGAGCTGGTAATCGCTTGCTACAAATATGCTGAAGGAAACACATGTTTGAATCCTGGGGTCCATTTGATAATTTAAATAAAATAATAATTACATATTGTTAATCTCAATAAAGTAAAATGGTGGCATATCTTAATTGTTGTATAGAGTGAAAGAAAATGAGAAGAAAACTCCTGAAGCCATGGAAACATCTTAATATCTCTTTATCTCATGATTTTTCTATCCAAAGATATATATGAGAAGTTTTAACAATTTGAAATACACAGCACACATGCTTTGTGTAAAATGTTTTGGTGTAGATGCCAGCTAAAAGTAAAGGGTTTGTGGATGAATTAGTCTGCTCACCCTAAAGAGGTACTGAATTGTTGTGAAGATTACTAAATACCTGGATCTTGTCTTTGACCAGGAGAGAAACTTTGGAAGAGACTTGGGCCTTATTAATCTAGGACAACGTTCTTTTCTCCGGAAACATGGATGATTCCTCAATGTATATGAATCATTTGTGGTTTTCATGATGTGGCCTGATGTAAAGACTAGCTTCTGTGAATTTAAGTTCTAGCCACCCAACCTGGTTTGAAATAAGAAAGGTATTAAAAATAAAAGCCTTATATTCATGATCTTAAATGCTGACTGCAAATTGTAAACTTGTGTAATCACAGACTATTGTTTGTCTTGTGACAATTGTATCCCCCATCTTCTAATGCCAAACATAGGCTTTGGATGAATACATAAACTGTTTGACCCTTTCTTTGTTGGAGCCAAATGCCTAATCAAGGTATTGAGACCTCAACTCGGCTAGGCGTGGTGGCTCATGCCTGTAATCCCAGCACTTTGGGATGCCAAGGCAGGCGGATCACCTGAGGTGGGGAGTTCAAGACCAGCCTGATCAACATGTTCTTTTTTGCATATGGATCACCAGTTGTTCCAGCATCATTTGTTGAAAAGATTATACTTTCTCCACTTAATTGCTTTTAGATTTTGGTCAAAAATTAATTGAACATGTATGCTTGGGTCTATTTTTAGCTCTGTTCTATTGACCTATATGTTTACCTTTATGCAAACCCCATGCTGTCTTGATGAGTGTCCAGTTATGATACATAATAAAGATAGGTAGTATAAATCCTTTTAGCTTATTACTCTCTTACAAAGTTTTTATTAACTATTTTTTGTCTTTATCATTTCCACATAAATTTTAGAAGTATCCTATCAGAGTAATGCAGGCCTCATAGAATGTGGTAGGAAATATTTTTTTCATCAAATGTCTCAATGATTTTGTATAGAATTAGTATTTATCATTTCTTCCATAAATGTTTAGTAAATTCATAAGTGAAGCCATCTGGGCCTTCACTTACTAACTGTAAATTTCAAAGGTGCTCGATCAAGGAGGGTAATAATTCATTGGCTTGGGGGCACTCTCTGCAGACAAGGGATTTAAAACCCTGTCAAGAACAGCTGAGAATGAGACAAACTTGCTGCTATGGTGACCATAGAAAACATGGAGAGTGATGACTAATTCTGAGTAAGTGGAATGGCTTGATTTACCCTGCCGGAGAGGAGAGGAGGGAATAAACAGGCTGATGAAAGCAGGCCTGCCGGAATGGATATGTAAAGCCAGAAGACACAACAGAGGGTAATATTTCACAGGAGGGCCCAAAGGACACCATGTACCGAGGCCATTAGGAATACACTGGTGTTTGTGACACTAGCATCACTAACGAGTTTAGTAATAGGTTTAATCTGTAACCAGAGCTGGGCTTGCTAATATCCTGGAGATAACAGAACTGCAAAAAGAACAAATAATAAATAAATAAATAAATAAATAGCCAGGGGGCAGCATTTAACTACCAGAAACCAGAAGCCAGGGAACCACAATTACCGTTTAGACCCCAGCAAGACCAGAGAGGCAATAAAGGGGCTGTGATCTCTAGGGATTTTATGGAGATAATTAAAGCATGGCATTCGCAAGGGAAGAATAGACGGCAAACTAGACCTGTGATTAATGTTTACAACCAGAAACTGTCAAGAATCGGGGAGTAGGAGATTCACAACAGTCTCCCAGATAAAAAGTCACTATTCCTTGCCTGGTTGTTAAACTAATTTTCTGATCTAGAACACACTGATGGAAATCATAGATAGGTCTCCAGCATGAAGGACCCCAAAACACAGCGGCAAATAAATAATGTAGTGATTTCCTCAGCCCTTTCTGAAAGACTTTCAGTTACTTACTCCAAGTGACTGTACATTGGGAAAAGAAATTACAAGGAATATTAGACACATGATCTGAGTTGACATTGGTAGTAGCCAGGGGTCCAAAGCAACCTCATGGTCCTTCTGTTAATATAGAAACCAGGAAATCACTAGAGTTCTGAATAAAGTCCAGCTCACAGTGGGACTACTGGGTCATCCTTTCCCAAAACCCTGAGTATATGGTTGATATTGATACAACAGGCATTTAGGATAACCCCCACAGGAAATCCTTGGTTACTAGGGTAAGAATCATTATACTGGAAAAGGCCAATTAGAAATCCTTGAAATTGACTCCACAAGTCCAAGATAGCAAATTAAAAACTATATTACATTGAAAATAATTTGGGAAGAACAGCAAAGAGAAGTACTGCCAATGGAAAAGGAGTGCTGATCCCTGTGATAGTTCTCTTTAATTGACTAGCCTGGACCTAGCAGAAACAAGATAGATCCTGAATAACAACTATTGCAAGCTCAACCAATTACTCATACTGATTGCAGCTATTGTGTGAAATGTGAGAATACTGCTAGAGCAGATTAATAAGGCCTCGGGTCTATGGCATGAAGATTTTGGTTTGACAAATGCATTATTTTGTATTCCCATTAGTAATAAATTTACCAACAGTTTGCATTCATGTCCAATAATGTTCATTTCGAGTTTTGCATCAGGCCTGCCTTAGTCCATTTGTGTTGCTGTAAAGGAATATCTGAGCCTGGGTAATTTATTATAAAAAAGAGGTTTATTTGGCTCATGGCTCCATAGGCTGTGCAAGAAGTATGGTGCCAGCATTTGCTTCTGGCGAGGGCTTCAGCCTGCTTCCACTCATGGCAGAAGGTAAAAAAGAAGCTGCATGTGCAGAGATCACATGGTGAGAAATGAAGCAAAAGATAGCAGAGGGAAGTGCCAGGCTTTTTTTAAACAACTAACTTTCACGGGAACTAAGAGCCAGAACTCACTCATTACCATAAGAATGGCACTAAGACATTCATGAGGGATTTGCCCCTCTGTTATCCAGAAACCTCCCATTAGGGCCTCATTTCCAACATTGCAGATCAAATTTTTACAGGAGGTTTGGAGGGGACAAATATTCAAACCATAGCAAGGGCTATATTAACTGCAGTCTCATCATACAACATGTGCTTCAGAGAGTAGGAGTTAAACCCTATGAAGATTCTTGAACCTATCATTTCAATACAGTACTTAGGCGTTTAGTGGTTGTGGCTGTGCCGGACTATCACCTTGAACATAAAAGACAAATTGCTGTTATCTTGAATTTTTTACAACAAGGAAAATAGCATGGTGCCTGATAGGCCTTGTAGGGTATGGTGACCCAACACATTATACACCTGAAAATTCTGCTCTGGCCCATCTATCTGAAGTCATTGAAGGTTGCCTGATTTGTGTAAAACCTAGAAGAGGAAAGGTCTCCATAGCATGTCCAGTCTGTGGTGTCAGCAATGCTGCATGTCTTAACAGATCCTATGGCATTAGAGGTACCAGTGGTAGGAGAAGATGCAGCGTGAAGCTCTTGACAAGCACCACTGGGAAAATCACAGTAAAGGTCCCTGGGAACCTGGAGTAAGGCCATGCCAAGCAAAGCAGAATATGGCTGGAATACCCCAAGCTAATCCCCAGTGAGTCATGTCTTTGTAAAGTCTTGTGAATGTAAGTAGAGCCTGAGATTTTCTTCTTAGCCAATAGACTATGAAGAAGTCTTAGTTAGGTAATGCTATACTGTGAAGATGATGAGATAGTCACTCTCTTGATCATGTTATATTTTGTTGACTGTCTCAGCAGACTGGAGCCAGACCCTCCTGATAGCTCTGAACAAGTAAGCTGCCATGTCATGAGAGGGCCGTGTGGCCAAGACTGGGAGTAGCCTTTAGGAGCTGAGAGTGGTCCCCAGCTGACATCCAGCAAGGGATCTCAGTCTTACAACTGCAATAAACTTAATTTCACCAACAACCTTGTGAAGCTGGAAGAGGATCCTGGACTCCAGACAGGAGCATAGCCTGGCTGACATGATCAGAGGGCCTAGCTAAGCTAAGTTCAAACTCCAGTCCCACAGAAACTGTGAGATAATAAATGTGAATTGTTGTAAGCCACTAAGTTAGTGGTGATTTGTTATGCAATAATAGCTAACTAATACACAGAGAAACATATACCTATTTAGAAACAACTTCTGGCATGTTACTGTGCTCTCACACACATGGAATGCTTGACCATAGAACATTAAATGTCAAAACATCTAGACTTTTTCAGTATCAACTGGATTTTGCCAAATCCAATAGGTTATAAAGGTGGACTGGCCTAGCAATGCCACACTGTACCATGCAAATGGTACAGTCAGGATCAAGCCCAAGTTGAACTTCAAAGCATGTATTACCTACATAAGCAGGTGGCCTAGAACCCTGTGTCACCTACTACACTTGTCCTCATGTCCGTCTCCTAGCTCTTACCTGTTTCCATTTGAAGACAGGGTGGAGGTATCCCATGAATGATCTGAAGTGGGGGTGGGGGGAAGGCCGTGAGGTTGGTTTATAAATAGTTTGCCTTGGTATATGGATATAAACCAAAACTAGATGAAATCTGCATTACAGCTACAATCAGGGATGCCTTAAAAGAGAGTAGAGAGAGAAAATCTTCTCAACTGGCAAAACTGTGAGCTGAGAATCTAGTCATCCACTTTTTAAATGAAGGATAAATGACCCAAGGCAAGAATATATAGAGATTTCTGAGGAATGTTCAATGACCTGGCCATCTGATCAGGAGCCTATAAGAAAAAAGATTAAAAGATAGGAACCTAAGAGATTTGGGGTAGAGGGAAGTGGACATACCGAGTAGAAATAAAATATAAAGAGTTTTATACCATATGATAATTCCTATTAGTAAACATTGAACTAGAAATGGCACTGAATAGCTAAGTTAACAAACTGACTTATCCATTTAATGTTAGTTAGCCTTCATCACTGGCTTCTCTGAAGCTGTCATAATGCCAAGTAAATGAAATGAACATAGTGGCAAAGATGAAGGCTGTGTGTGGACCCAAAATCATGATTTCCACTTATCAAGTGCGTTCCGGTCCACTCTAGTGGACAACAGATGCCAACACTGAGCATCTGACCTAGTACTTTTCTTTGATGAAACCAACCAGGGACTTAGTGGCAATTTGCCCACATCATGCCCCTCTATACTTCACTCTGACGAGGGTAGATACCTATTACAGGTTGTCTTCGTTTGTAATGTGCTGCTATAACAGAATACCACAAACTAGGTAATTTTTCATGAACAAAAATTTATTGGCTCACCATCCTGGAGGTTGGGAAGTTAAAGAATAAGGAGCTGTTATCTATCAAGGGACTTCTTGCTGCCGTATCCCATGGAAAAAGGACAAAGAGAGGGTAAGGGAGAGGAAGAGGGGGCCAAAATGTCCTTTTTTGAGGAACCAACTCCCACAATAACCAAGTCACTCCCACAATAACGATAGTAATCCATTCATGAGGGTAGAACCCTCCTAAGCCTCATTACCTCTCATTAGGCCCCACCTCCTAAACTGTTGCAGTGGGGATTAAGTCACTAACACCTCTATTTTGGGAGCACATTCAAACCATAGCACCAGTATTGATTCACCTTCCAAACTACAGTCAGCTCAACTGTCTAAGATGTATGGAATTCCTGATCCACAAGCACTGAATCCCAAATAATAAAATATCAAGCCACTGGCTTAACTTCACATCAAAGAAGGTGTTGCAATGAACTACATCACATACCACACAATCCCATAGTAATTTGGATTCAGAGAGCTTGAACTTGTTTCTAAAGACTAGCTGAAGCACCAGCTCAGAGGAGGTGATTTGAAAGGATGATGTGCTATTTTTTATGACATAGAATAGGCATTAAATCAGAGACCTCTATACTGATCCCTGTCACCAGTGGGAAGAATATGTGGAGTCTGAAATGCACCTAGAGGGTAGAGGCTGGTAATGCTGTTAAACACCCTATAAGGAACAGGGCATGGAACAACCCCCTACCACAAAGTTTCATCCAGCCCCAATGGCAATAGTGTTAAAGATGAGAAGCCTTGCCAGAGAAATGGCAAAGGTGATATTTAACTATATGTTATGGAATTCTTTGGATCCTTATGGCAAGGCAGAGTTACCATCATGGAGGAGTAATGGGCCCTCATTAGAAGAAGGAGATAGTGCTGCTTTTACACAAGGGGTAAGGAGAAATATAAGTGGAACTTGCGGCGCCTCTTCGTACTAATTTGTCTCTACTGTAATTATGAATGAACAAGAGCAACAACTCCTGCTAAGAAAATATGGTTTCCAAGGCCTCAGACCCCTCAGAAATGAGGGTTCAAGTCAAACTGCCAGGCCAGCCACCCCAAAATGCTGAAGTAATAGCTGTGTGTGAGGAAAATGTAGAATAAATGGTGGAGCAGAAATCAAATAGGCATGGGTTTCTGACCCAAGACCAACTGCAGTGATGGGGATTGTGGCTCATCTCATTAACCTCCTAAGTTTTCCCTCAGGAACAGCGGTCCATAGGGACCATGGAGGAGCTGCTCCCCAGCATCCAGGGGGAAGCAACACAGCAGACAGTGGTAGCTATGAAGGTGCTTGGCTCAGATGTTCCTTTAAGAGAGTCTGCCACATGTGGAACAGTTAGCTGACCATCTCTGGTTGCTCTGTTGGTAGAATCTGCTTCAGCTTCTAGTTGCTGGCTTGCTTTCCCTCTTCTCAATATAAAGTGCAGTGCATATACATAAAGTTGGAAAAATAGGCTGATTTATTGTTAACATTGTAATAATATAAAATATATATATATATGATTAGTAGTGGCTTGTGAGATGTCTCTGGGTACTGTTAGTATACAAATACAGCTTCCTTGTTAATCTTTTTCCAAGAAAATATAATCCCCATATGCCTGACATTCTGCCTTCTTGCATGATAGTTCTTTATAGACTTCTAATCAATCTTACCAATCATTTTCTAGGTTTTTTGTTTGTTTTTTGAGAGAGTCTGTGTCACCCAGGCTGGAGTCCAGTGCTGTGATTTTGGCTCACTGCAACCTCCATCTCCTGGGTTCAAGCAATTCTCCTGCCTCAGCTTCTTAAGTACCTGGGACTATAGGCGCCTGCCACCACACTTGGCTTAATTTTGTATTTTTAGTAGAGATGGGGTTTCGCCATGTTGGCCAGGATGGTCTTGAAATGTTAACCTCAGATGATCTGCCAACCTCAACCTCCCAAAGTGCTGAGATTACAGACATGAGCCACCACACCAGGACCCATGTCCTATTTGTTTCTTATTTTTTCGTTATTACAGCATTTTAGCAAACTTGATTTGGGATACATATTTTATGCACTTGGATAAATATCTTTTTGTTTAAGACTTGTAATATTTCCTTTCCACATGATTTCTTGCATACATTTAAAAATATTTTTCTTAAACATATTTTCAGCACATCTGCTTAAAGGGTGAATTTTCTTTTTAAGTTATGCTTTTCTGTATTTTTATTACTAAAAGATTATTGCACACATTTTGATGGTACATGTGATATTTTGATGTATGCAAATAATGGGTAATTATCAAATCAGGGTAATTGAGATATCCATTACCTCCATCTTTGTGTCAAGAACATGACAAGTCTTCTATTTTAAAATATGCATAAATGATTATTAACTATTAAATTATTAAATTATTTTTAAAATTTTACTTGTTTTCCTCCCCCTTTTGTTTCTTACTTCTTTATGATATTTATTTAGCTGTGGCCTAGAATGCTTGCATTACTATTTTTTCTGTCTTGCCATATAACTCAGTGGAGTCTTAAGGCTGTTAATCTCAAGGCTTTGATTATCTGCTTCCTCAGGTACAATCATATAACTCAGTGTTTTTAATTTTCTTTCTTTAGTAACTGTAAGTAAAACCCTAAGAAGTGGATCAGCTGCAGCATGAAAAAAAAAATCATCTCTCCTTACTTTTACCATGAAAAGGTAGACAATTTAAAAATTTCTATATAGTCAGCCCTCTGTATTCATGAGTCCCATGTCCACAGATTCAACAATTATGGATTTAAAATATACAGAAAATAATACAACAATAAAAATAAGAAATATATAAAATACAGCACAACTATTTACATAGCATTTACATTGTATAAGTAATCTAGAGATGATTTAAAGTATATGAGAAGATTTGAGTAGGTTATATGCATATAGGAGGTGAGTAGGTTATATGCAAATAGTATTTAATGTAAGAGACTTGATCATCTGCAGAGTTCGGTATCTATGGCGGTCCTTGAACCAATCACAGATGTGGAGGGATAACCATATAAGTAAAGGACATAGATATATTCAAATAGAAAGACTAGGGAATATTTTGTTTTGGAAAGTGATTTAAGTCATTTGACACAAAATTACAAAATAGTACATTTTTGTTGATTAGGTGAATAAACACTTGCATCTTGTAAGGTAGAGGTGTTAACAAAGTTGTCATAAATTAACAATGTTGCAGGTAAAGTTAAACAATAAAGTCAAATTGTTGGCCTAAGTAACATTGTTTAGCCTAATGATATTTTATGTTTTTTAGTATGCAGATAATTTGCCTGATTAGAAGACTGGCATACTAAAAGAGCTTTAAAAGAGCTTTTAAAAAGAAATAACCTTGGGAATGAGAATTAACACAAGTATAATCCATCACTTTGTCTGATTTGAGAACTGAAACCACCTACATCCACATACCTTAATTATTAGGACTCAGAACTGAGCTTACTTGTGTCAATATGACTTACATGTTTAGTCCAGGAGAATTCTCACTAAGGCAGATAGGAATATGGCCAATGAATAATTTTACTATTAGTTTTATGAAATTGGTCAAACCAATTTGGGTAAATAGTTTGCTAATTTAAACAAACAGTTCTCCTACCAGGACAATAGATTGCTCACCTAGTAAATAGCTCATTTATCAAACATTTACTTACCAGAACTGCTTGAAGACCCTTGTTTTACTGTGTCTACCAACTTTATGCCACAAACCTTGTCTAATCCCAATCAATTTTCTATCTTGAAAGACCTAACTTTAAACCAGTTATAACCAGATCTCAAACCTGATAGATATTTGGATCTGATCTTCTTCTTCAAAGATAGAAGTAACCGTACAGTTAATGTTGCTGTACTGCAGTAGGTCTGATAAACTAAACTTTGCCTGGTTGACTTTTTTTGTATTTTTTGGGGGGTTGAGGATAGAGTTTATATGATAGCCATGGCACCCATCCATCACTCTATTACTGCTACCTATGCCATTCCTATGCCCCTCAGTTCCATCAAACCTTAGTGATTTCAAGAGAAAAAAACCCAACACATTATAATTAAGAGGAGTACATTTCTCCTGTATGTAGTTTTTCTCTTTATCTGAAAAAGGTCCATTTAAGCAAGCAGATGCTTATAGTACAGACTTTGTTAATTCCACACTTACATGAATATACTGGGAAGTGAACAAAATGCTAGCAGTCAAAATATCTAAACTATATGACCTTGGGCACATTTCCCAATTGTTCAAGGTCTCAGCTACCTCATCTGTAAAAAACAATGATGATAAAAATGACAATGATAATTGCTAATACATATTTGAACTTAGTACATCTGATGTGAAAACTGAAACCAACATACTTTCCTATTTTTGTGTTAAAAGATTCTGGGACCCAGTAAGAAATACAGAAGCATAGGCCAGAAAATAATTGTTCCTGGAAGATAAATGAACTAAAATAACTTGTTTTGTAAGACTAACCATTTATTCATTCACACTTGTACCAAGGCCCTTGCCTTACTGTGTCTACCAATCCATAAGTCTCAAGTCATCAACTGCCCAATCCTAATTAGTCTCCTGCTTTTTAAGAGTCCTTATGAAACCATCAGCCAAAATTATATATATATATATATATATATATATATATATATATATATATATACACACACATATTTTTCCTGACATTTCCCATGCTGAGACTCTCCTATCCTAAGACTGGAATGGTATTAACCTTGACCACAGTACGTTTAATAAGTTAGGTTCTGCTAGCTCAGCTGGTTTCTAGTGGTTCTTTTGGGGTTTGGCAAATGGCACAGGCCTTATCCTTAGTACCTTATATGCATTAAATTCTTTAATTCTCAAAATAGCCCTATGAGGCAAGTAATATTATTATCACTATTTTACAAAAGAGGAAACTGAGATCCCTGGAGCCTAAAAAGCATATTAGTGCTTTTGTGAAAATTAAATATAATAAGACACACACATACAAAAAGCCCAGCAAAGGTATATAGCACAAATCTAATTACTATTTCTCTGTTATATTGATAATAGAAGGAAACAATAATTACCTTGCCAAAGTGATCACCATCATGAATACTTTAGTGCTATGAGAATTGTATGTATTTTTAAAATCCTCAAAATGTTTAATCATAGAAAACTTAGAAGTTGGGAAATGTTCAGCAAGTGTTCACTTCTCACTTATGCAAAAAATAGCGTACATTTATAATAGTCTATATTTATTCATTTATTTTCTAATAATACCTTTTAAAAATCACTAAGAATATATATTTTAAAATTTTCTTTTAATCCTTGATCTAGAGTGAGAATATGGCATTCAGAGAAGTTTTGTGTTATTTCCAGAGCTGCGAATCTAAGAATTATCAGCCATGTATCACCTAGGTTAGGAGTCAGCAATGGTTTTCTGTAAAGAACCAGGTAGTAAATATTTTAGGCTTTGCTCGCCATGTGGTTTCTATTAAACTATTCCACTTTGCCATCTTAGCACAAGAAGAGCCGTGGGCGATATATAGGGGTGTGGCTGTGTTTCCTAAAACTTTATTTCCAAACACAGTTGGCAGGCTGTTTCTAGTCTGTGAGCTGCAGTTTGCTGGGGGCTCTTCTAGATGCAACTTTGAGAGCTTCCATAGGGTCGTGTGTGTTGTATCCTTTTTGATTTCCTGCTAAGGTCTGACAGTCCTCAGAGATGCTCATTCATAGATACAGTATTGCGTCAACATTTAGATGTTCTATCACTAACTTTTCTGGGTAGTCATGACATTTAATATTGTACTTGGGTGGCTTCTGTGGCAAAATAAAGTTACTGTGATTAAACTTGAGCTGGAACAACAACTGCTTTACTGTGTAAGAGCTGAGAATCTGATTGATACAACGCTGGTGTTGCCTGGGGCTGTCTTTAAGAGAAGGCAGCTCTATGAGCTTAGACAACAATTTCACTGAGGATAAAAGAACTGTTTTGTCAAATTCAGCACCTAATCTGGTTTCATTATTTTAGAATATAAAACTGTTTGGTGATTAACTTTGTTTATACTTGGCAAGTATTGCTTCCTTTTCTGAGGGGGGAGAAAAAGACAAAAAAGCTCATAAAAAATTTAAAAAGCTTTTGACTTCAAATAGTTCTTGCAAAACTGCACTTGGATGAGTTAAGTGTGGAGGAATCAAAACCATATGGATTATACTTCTTTTAAAATAAACACTGATTTAAAAATTGAGAGAAAATTCTTGGAAACATAGACTTTCGTCTTCACAGACTCCAAATAGTCAGAAAGCAACTTTAAGAAATTTGATCAACCCAAAGCACAGCTGGGTTTACCCATTCTTAATTATAGTGTTTTCATTGTATATCATTTAAAAATAAACAGCCTCAGTAGTGGGCTACATTCAGCTATTTTGAAAGAGTATGGGGGCTTTAATTTAGCTCTACTGCAACTTTTGTGCAAATCCTGTATTTGAGGTAAATTACATATAGCATTTGAAATGCTACAATGTTAAGCACTGTCACTCATCATATTTTATTTTTTAATTGTCCAGTCATTGCCTCCAGAATTAACAAAATGTTGAGAATTGACTATTTGAAATTGTCTAAGGTGACTTACCCTGACTAGATTTTCATCTAAATGTTTAGTCATCAAAAAATGCAAACCTGGTACCCTTATTTAGTGAAATGACATTTCTGCATGAGGTTAACGCTCATCGCAAGCAAACAAAATCAAGTTTTCTTAACCACAGTCTTACTTCAAATTAAATCAATTTAACTAGCCATTTATTCATTCCTTACTAGGGTTCAGGAACTTTGCTAGGAACTGAAAGTTCAAAAACAAAAAGAGATGTGGTCTTTTACAGGAACTCAAGAAGCAAAAGGTGAAATGTAGTTAGGCAAACTATTGCAATGCAATGCAATATTTGCCATAACACATGTAAATCATGGAAGAGAAGACTTGTTTCCTGGAGGATGGGGTGAAGGCTTCTTAGACAAAGGGGACATTTGAATTGGGTCAGTAGGGGTTTACCTAATGAAAAAGGTAAGCAAGACATTCTGTGTAAAGAGAATTGAGAAGAATCTAGCATGTCTTTGTGTGACACCGAGTATAATGTGGAAGGAGGAATGGCCAGAGATGAATCTAGAAAGTCAGGCCACAGTCACATAGAGAAGGACTTTGTAGGTCACGCTATGGGGTCTGGAATTCATGGTCACTATCAGATACAGTGAGAAAGACAAACTTTGTAGCTGTTTGGAGAGTAAGTTTTAGGAGTGTGTGTGTGTGTGTGTGTGTGTGTGTGCGTGCATAAGAATGGGGGAAGGGTGGAATGCAAAAAAAAAAAAAAAAAAAAACAGAATCTTGTTAGTATTCTCCAAAAACGCATACTGCAAAATGTAACATGGTTACACTAAAATGTAAAATAAATGCACAAAAAGTCACACACGTTTTGGCAAGTGCCATTACTGTAGTGACTTGAGGATAGCCTCTGTGAGGACAGGAACCAAGACTGACTTCCTGACTGCTATGTCCAAGCCCTTAGCATGGCACATGGAACATAAGTTGGTAAGCAGTAAGAATTTGTCCACTGAATATGTGAATGAAAGAAATGAAAGAATGAAAGTGTGAAGGTCATATTGTATTGATATGAACCAATGTAATAAGTCATTAATGAACTTCCGAAGACAGAAGATTCGCAGAGGTGATACCTGGGAAAACACACCTGAAAGGCAGCTTCAGATTTTTTAATCCATTGACATCTATTTAGAGGGGAGGAGAAAGAGGTAGTATGTCCCCTCAGGCAGGATCAGTAGCTGTTGAGGGAGCCTCTTAATCATGTTACCTCCTATGTGCTGCCTCACTCAGTTTCTATTTGTTCCCCACTGGTGCTGTGTTCACCCTTCCAAAACTGCCCTCCTAGTGAAAGGGAGCAGCACTGACCTACAAAAGAAGTGATATTCTGTCCTGTGAACCATCAGTCTCTTCTTTCCACCCCTTCCTCAAATAACACACTCGCCCTTTACATAAAGCATCTAAAAGCAGCATAGGAGACGGGAGGTAACACAACCATTATTGACTTTGACCTATTTTAGTTATATAATGTTCACTGAGCCTCAGTTTCTACTTAGTAAAATGGGCACAAAAATAATGACAAATATGAAAAGATTTAATTTGATGAGATCACAATTCTGAGTAAGAATTCACTGTCTTTTCCAGATCTCTCGTTTCCCCTTCCATAGGTTGCCATGTGCCAGTTCTTGTTTTCCCTTCACAAGAGAAGGGATGTATCTTCAGGTACAGGCAATTAAATGGAAACACACGCTCAGCTTTTCACCAATAGAGAACTTTGTGTGTAATTGTGAAATACATTTATTAGCTTTGGTTGAGGAATAATTGCATAAAAAGTTACCTACCACTTCCAAAAGTGAATAATAATTTTCAAGAAGACTCCAACGTAAAGCTTTAATTAAGGCAAAAAGGTGCTTTAATTCTGTAAGGGCACAGGGCACGTAAAGTGTGTAAGTAAAGACTGTGTCTCACAGACCTTCAACTACATGCAGCACTATTGGCCAGGAGAACAGACACTGCTTTGCGATGCCTCCCACAAACCAAGACTGGTTAGTTACTGACCAGGGCAAGAAGGTGAAAGCAGGTCCTCCTGGAAGATTCAAAACTCTCCTGATGATTGGCTTTACTCAAGGATGCCTGATGGCCTGGCTGAACATTCTGTACATGATCTGGCAGTTTGGGACATTCCTACTTATTTATTTTTTATTTTTTGAGACAGTCTTGCTCTGTGACCCAGGCTGGAGTACAGTGTGTGATCTCAGCTCTCTGCAACCTCCACCTCCCAGGTTCAAGCGATTCTCCTGCCTCAGCCTCCTGAGTAGCTGGGATTACAGGCGTATACCACCACACCCAGTTAATTTTTGTATTTTTAGTAGAGATGAGGTTTCACCATGTTGGCAAGAATGGTCTGGATCTCCTGATCTGGTGATCCCCCCGCCTCGGCCTCCTAAAGGGCTGGGATTACAGGCGTGAGCCGCCGCACCCGGCTGCTGCTCAATTTCTACTCCTTATCTCCTTCATCAGGGGTCAGACCATCATTTTTTTTTTTCAAGTTTCCCAGCTCTGTTCCCATTTTCTCTTACATTTGTGTTCTCTAATACAATTTCTGCGTATTTAATCCTATCTCATTATCTGTTTCTTGGAGAACTGGAATAACATATTAAAAGAGCACCATGAGTGTTATCTTCTGCTCCAAATGTTTGTCAACTACTTCACCTTCAAAGATCAACCTTATTAATGATCTTTAAGTGACATTTTACATTTATGGTATGAAACAAACATGATATGTGGCCTACCATAGCTACCACAACTACACATAGGACTAAGTCTAGACTTTAAGTCCATTTCATAGCCAGCATAGATACCTATCTATCCTTTCCCACTCATATATCTCACTATCTAAAATAACTCAATTTCACCATTCCTCAAACATTCTTAACCTGCAAATGCTTATGTATTTGTCAGTATTGTCTCAGATATAAACTGATCTTCACGATGTCGGCCTACAAACTCAAGGCCCACCTGAATGGCTTGCTTCTCCTGATGCCTCCTCCCACACTCTTGAGCAGGAATAACCCCTGTACAGTTGCTTCTTCTATGGGCATGCATGTGGCTGAGTGATAAAGCTATTTATAGGTATCTCTGATTACACTATGTGTGATTCTTTTTGCTATTTTGCATAGTATTTGAGAATCTGATACATTTTAGGATTTAAGTTCAATAAAAAGTCCAAATCTGTAATATAATATAAAGGAAATAGAATGAATTTGGAAATAGGACAATTTGGTTTAAAATTCCAGATCTATCATTTATTGGCTGTGTGATTTGAAACAAATCATTTAATTTTTCTGAGGTTTGTAAAATGGGGATAATAGGCCTCATATGACAGAGGCTTTATGAAGATTCAATGTGATAATACTTCTGTGTTGCATTTATTCCACAAACTGAGTGCTTACTATAATCTGGGCACTGTGTTACATCCTGAGAATATTTCAGTGAATGAGAGAGGGTGCTTTGCCTCAGAAAATTTCATTTCAGTTATGTAGAAAGACACTAAGTAGTTAAATTTTCTCTTAATTTGCAGATTATCGTGAGTTTTAGGAAGAAAATAAGCTGGATGCTGTGCTAGATAATGATGAGAAGGAGAGGGTACAGACTTCAGGAAAAGCAGGAGAAGTGTCTTTGAAGAAGAGCTGGACAATGTACATGGCATGTGTTCCCTATCAGTTAGGGTTTCACCAGAGAAACAGAACCAGTGTGACACACACACACACACAATTACATTGTGCAATTATTTCTCACCAAAAAGAAAATTCATGCATTTCAATTTAGACATAAAATCTAATTGCAAACATACATGTACATATATAGTGTGTGTGAATGAGTGTGTCTGTGTTTGTTGCAAGTCATTGGCTTACTATGGAGCTAAGCTAGACAAACCCAAAATCTATGGGACAGGCTGGAAACTCTCAGGTAGGAGCTGAGGCTGTAATACACATGTGGAATTTCTTTTTTTCTTTTTTTTTTAACAGAAAAACTTCAGTTTTATTTCAACTGATTGGATGAGGCCCACCAAAATTATCAAGATTAATCTCCTTTACTTACAGTCAACTGATTGTAAACGTTAATCACATTTACAAAATATCTACACAGCAACACCAAGATTAATGTTTAATTGAATAACTGGGTATGGTAGCCAATCCAAGTTGACTCATAAAATTGATCATCACATAAGCTGAGATGTTAATCCCTTAACCATACATTTCTGAAAGCATACTTTTGAGGCTCTGGATGTATAATCAGCTTTCCAGTGGAAATCTTTTCTCCTGGGACATTTGTAACATCTTTCATATCAAAGTCACAGTGAATAAGGATTTTTAAAAGAAAGATATTTTGTCTTCCTGAACTGTTATAAGATTCTCCACCATGACAGCTGAGCAGGCTGGCCTCTAGGCCATTTATTGTGGTTAAATATGCAAAAAATACTAGAAAAGATTTTATTGTTCTAAAACACCCTGCAGACAGAAAAACTATCAAGTATCTTTACATACTTAATAAGGAAAAACTATATTTCCTTTTGTGTTATACCTCACATTTTTGATTCTAGATAAATGTTTTCATATTCATTTCATATTAATTAAATACATAACTTTTCTATATTAAAACTAAATTGAAAACATATTTATTTTGCAAGTAAATAGTAAGCAAAATGTGAGTCAAGCCAATGTTAAAAATCAGTGTAGAAAGTTTGTTAAATAAATCACATGTAAAATGAACACCAAATATGAACTGTTATCCCTCTTCATTTATCAAGCATAAATGCTCTTGCGTTTTACTTTCATCACAGAAAAATATAACATTAAATTAATGGTGGCTTGTTTCCTCCCTCCCTCCCACCTTGGTGCTTAAATGCCAAATGATAGTGTCTACTCTCTTGGTTTTGTAAATGGAGACCTTGGCATGTCTTGGCAACTTTCCTCCTGGGAGTTAGGGAGCATCACTTCTGGCAGCACTCCATAAAGATGTCAGAAACCATATTGATCAAGGAAGGCAGAATGGCCCGTGGACTCATTGCAATTCATTACTGATTAGGCTACTCTGTCATGTTAACTGGAAACTAATGCTTTCACTTGAGTTTGAAGTTATCCTCCTTTCAGGTGGAAGGAGTTTGGTTTAATCCCACTGTTTTTTTAAGTTCATATCTAGCTCCAAGTCTAACCACAATGTTCTGTCTGTATCCTTAATGCAGGGTACTTCTAGTCATCTTGAACAGGCCAGCTGTAACCCATAATTGGTACTTTGAGGTCTAGTTTTTCCTTCTGACCACACAATGGAAGGTTGGAACAGTTTTGTAATTCAGAGGTATGCTTTCATCTAAGGTGATTTTGCTTTCTTAACACCATTTTCACTGCTGCTCTCTCCCCTAAAATTATTTTTAATACACATCATAACCTAAAAGTAATCCCATTAGCTGCTCAGAGGAAAATATCTGTCATGTGAAGTAATATGATGCAAAAATTTCAGGACTATTGTAACTGTTATAAAGATATGTAGTTCAGTAAAGATGATAAATTATGAATTAATATTATATTGAATAACAAAATGTAATCTAATTTTACAGAAAACATTGGAAACATGGTAAAAGAATAAAATAGATGAGGAAACTGAGGAATGGGAAGATAACAGAATTACTCCGATTCCCCCTGCTAGGCATGGTAATTTTTTTTTTTTTTTTTTTTATGAGAAAGTCAGAGTGCCTTTTCATTTTAAAAATCTTTGGAAATATGTACAACTTTGATACAGTTTCAGGGTGCTCCAGACACTCATGGCCACTTCATATAAACCACTGACAATCTCTAGAGCACTTTGAGAGGCTACAATATGATCGTGATCAAATTTCGTAATTAAACCTAATGAGGGAAACAGACACTTCTCAAATAAGACGTGCCAATTATGGCGCTCCCCTACTCTAAATATTCACAAGGAGACAGATAAACAGTTTCTTTATTCATCCTCCTCCTCATCTTCTTCATCTTCCTCTTCCACCTTTTCTGGGCAACTTTAGCAGAACCCTTTGCACCATCAAACTTTCCTTTCGACTTACAGTCACAACATTCTTCTCATACTTCTCCTTCGGCTTTGCTGCCTTAGTGATGTAAGGCTGCTTTTCGCTGTCATTTAGGTTATTCCACATGTCACCCAGCTTTTTTGCCACATCTCCAATAGAGATATCAGGGTTTGTGGATTTGATCTTGGGGTGGAATTCTGAACAGAACAGGAAGAATCCAGATAGTAGCCTTTGGGGGGCATTAGGATCATTCTTCTTCTTGCCCCCCTTAGCTGGTCCATAATCCTTCATTTCCTGATCATAGCACACTTTATTCACCTTTGTCATTTCATCAAACAGATTTCTCTTTCGCAGACGTTGTCTTCCACCTCTCAGAGCATTTCTTGGAAAATTCTGCAAAATTGACAGGGATCTCTGGGTTTTTCTTCTTACGTTCTTCTCTGCACGTCTGCACAAAGAAGGCATAAGCAGACATCTTGTCCTTTGGTTTCTTGGGGTCACCTTTAGCCATCCTAACTGTATTGTTCTCTGCTCTGGGCAGCACAGCGGCATGGCAATATTTAATGCCACATTACTTGTTATTATATTACCATCTTGGTGTTTTTGAAAGGATTTCTGAATGTTTCTGCAAAAATCCCCATGGAAAAGATTTTGAAAACAAGTACATTTGGTAAAAGCCATATATCATAACCCCTGCCAAATAATATGTAATACACTTTAGTATATTAATGACTTCACAGTAAAGAATCTTGAGTTTGTTGCACAAACTTATTTGAATGTCTTTTTTATTATATTTTTATAATTGTTATATTTATTTTTTTGCCAATTAATAACCTGAGGATGTAGTGTTCTCTGGAGCACATTTTAGGAAATATTATGCTAGCTTTTATAGCTGGTGTAAAGGAGTTGGGGGCAAAACCAGGAAAATATTGCCCATGGAATTAAATGGGGAAAAGAAGTTTCAAAGAAGGGATAGATAGTAGTGATTCACAGAAAGTTGAAAAAGATGAGGGGTGGTCAGGCATGCTGGCTCACACCTGTAATCCCATCCCTTTGAGAGGCTGAGGCGGGTGGATTACCTGAGATCAGGTGTTTGTGACCAGCCTGGCCAACATGGCAAAACCCCATCTCTACTAAAAATACAAAAATTAGCTGCAAGTGGTGGTGCATGCCTGTAATCCCAGCTACTTGGGAGGCTTAGGCAGGAGAATCATTTAAACCTGGGAAGTGGAGGTTACAATGACCAGAGATTGCAACAAAGCAAGACTCTGTCAAAACAAACAAACAAATAAAAAAATTCCAGAAGGCTTTTTAACAAATGGAAATGCTGATTTTAAAATTCACAAAAAATGCAAATGACCTAGAATTTTCAAGAAAATTTTGAAAAATAACAAAACTGGAGAAATAACACTACCTGACTCATAGATTTTCTAAAGGCATTGTAATAAAGGTAGTGTAGAATTGGCAGCATGATAGAAGACAAACAAGTCAATAACTCAATATTCCAGAGATAGAGGAAAACTTGAATCTTTATATTGAGAAAGCTCCCTGAGTATTCAGCACGATATATATTTATGTAAAAATTACAATTTTCTTCTCTTTCTAATACCTGGATGTTTTACCCAATTATTAGGAATTAGAGTGGGGATGTTCTAAAATTTTGTAATTTTTACGTAAATATATATTGTGCTACAATTATTGTTGTGACCAATTATTAGGAATTACTAATTCCTAATAATGGGGTACAATATTCAGATATGACATCTGGGATTCCTAAATTCCTAAATTTTTTGCTATAAATCTTGTCAGAAAACAGGATTATTTAAAATCAGAAAGACAGAAGTATAAAAACTTATTTCAAGATTGCACAAAATTATAAAATAATATGTAGAGAAATGGAAATATGCTAAGCACCACTCCACTCTAAAAAGGGGAAGTTTGATAGATGATTTCATGCTACAGCATATCAATTTCAGTAAAATTTCAGTAAGAGTATAAGCCACCCTAGTTGCAAGTGAGAATGCTAAAATGAAAATTTAGAAAAAGGAAAAGTGATGGTCAGAAATGGCCAACATAGGGTGAGAGACACAAAGTCAACTACCTTAAATACAAATGTCTTGGACTAAGCATAATGTGTTTCATCTGTGACACTTGGTTTTACTCAGCTGTTATGTGAGCAAAGTTAGAGTGAATATTGCTTCTTAACCCTGTGAGAGAATACAACCAAGTAGGTTGTCTTTTCCTGGTCTGGATTAGGTAAGTGGTCTGGTCCTGGGGGTGCCTTGGGTCCTGCTTGGTTATGCTGTAAGACAGCAGAGAGAGTGGGCAGAATGGGATGGCAGCTCAAGGAGTCCTGCATCCTGCCCTTAAGACAGTAGAAAACAGCCAAGAGAAACCTATCTCTATTCCTTGTACAAGCTCAATGTGCACTAGAAGTACACTGGGCTTAGCTTCGCTTTGAAGTCAGGGTCTGGCTGATTTCTTTGTCACTGTTTTTAAGGCATCATATAGTCTATGAATTGTGTGCAATGTTCAAGGTCATCTATTTAGCACAAGTGTTTGGTATTCTCATAATCCTTAATTGCTGGCATTTCCTAGAACTTGGATCACTTTTCATCACGTCAGGGGATTTTTCAAAACACAATTGTTGAGAAAGACCTGTACATCTTTTCATTATGACAGATAGTACTGTTTGCATAGAAATCATGTGACACTGCCTCATGGCATAAATTGTGTTCACAAAGAAAAATATTTATTTGTTCTAAAGAGACTCCATGGAGTTCCTTATTAAACAGTATGTTGTGAACTGAAACCTGCTCAAAAGAAATTTGCTTATTAATTCATAAGATGTATTCATTTTTAGTAATCAAGGTACATTTATAGAGCACTGAAACTGTGTTTGTTGTGTTTATCAGTATAAAATGTTCTGGAGAAGCCATAACAAAGACTAAGAAGGGGTAAAAATTCAGCAGAATATTTAACATAACATGGACAAACTAAGGGTGTATACAAGGATGTAAAAAGTGTTTTAAGATCCCAGAGGGAAGAGGTTAGGAAATGTTTCCCTCCAAAGATGACATTTGAACTTTTGCCTGGGGGATAAATATGAGTTTGACTGAGGAGTGAAATAGATTCCAAACAGCAAGATGAGTATGCATAAAGGTACGAAATTAAGGCTGTGGTGTTTTCAGAGAGGCAAGGAGTTCAGTGAAGCTGAAGCACAGGTTTACCTGGGGTGGGTGGGGAATGAAGGGGCATGAAGTGAGATAAGTAAAGAAAACAAAAAACAAACAATAACAACAAAAAAAGCTTTTTTGTTTATGTTAAGGGAAACCGAAGGAGATTTCTAAGAAAAAGTGTCAACACGATGAAGCAGATGGCTAGTTTAGAAATACTACAATGGTAGGGTACAGAAATGGTCTGAAAGGAGTGATAAGTAGTAAAAGGTAAACAAAACATATACATCTCAGAATTAACATTTTCTCTAAATATTTATAATTTTTGAAAGACAAGAGTTTTGATTTCAGAGAAAATGCATTAGGCCTTGTCGAAATCCAGAGCTGATGATAAATGCACTTCTAGGATAATGGTTCTATAAAAGAACATGCCCAGCAGCCATTGGGGTTTGAGAGTGCTAGTAGCCCCAAACTGAGGCGAAGGGCATCTCTCTAGAGTCACTCAAAGAGAGTGGGTCAAGCTAATCATTTTTGCAAGTAAATAGTGAAAATTCTGGATGCATAATCTGTTTCATGTTAGACCAAAAAAGCCTTGCTCTCAGAGACATGTTTCAAGACAAAGTCTGATACTGTTTAGACAAATGTCATCAAAGGCTAATTAGAAAAGATTGCTGTTGTTTTATGGCGATAAGTGATAGAAAAAAATCCATAATGTTCTTTTTAAAAACATTAGATGTTAGCTGATGAGGTTTATGTTTACAGTAAAACCTCACAAAGCTCCAGGCTAGAAGAATCCTTGACTTGTATTCTGAATGTCAGTAAGCTCCTGGCATTGTCATCTAAAGGTATGAAAAACACGTTTAGTTTGGTCTTTTTAACTCTTACATTGGATGGACTCTGTAAACCTGTAACTGATTGCACAGAGCTTAGTTACCCAAATACCCGGGTACCCGATGCCTTGTGAAATGCAGATCATGTTTAGTTTAGCCTTCTACTCAAACCAAAACCAAATTACAGTGTGTGAAAAAAAACTCATATTTTTGTTTTTAATTTTTTTCCAAGTCAATGTTGACTGAATATTCCTCCCCAGATTCTATTCTTGATGGTGATGTTTTTACTAAAGCAATTCAATTTAAACATCTTTTCTTCACTAGGAGTTAAACACCATACTAGATATTAGTTTGAAGACGACTAAGACATGTCAAGAAATTACCTGTCAATTTTAGGGGGTGGGTGGGGAGGAATGTGGATGTTCACACCTTCTTGGAAAACCATTAGGCAATGATGGTCCACAATCTCTTAACTAAAATTCTTAAATCCATAAAGCCCTAAGAACAGATTTGTTGGCAAAATGCCCTGACACGATGAAAATGCGGTTAATTATGCTCTTCCTTCCATTGTAGTGAGTATTTGTACATTTTGCTGTATTGATCTGTTTAATAAGTGCTGCTCCCCACAAACACTGCCACAGGTGTTAAATAAAAAATGACCTATATCCTACAGTATCTTTTTACTTTAAAAAATTTTTTTGAAACAAGTTTTCATTCTGTTGCCCAGTCTGGAGTGCAGAGGTACAATCATGGCTCACTGCAGCCTTGATCTCCTGGGCTCAAGCAATCCTCCTGCCTCAGGCCTGTGAGTAGCTAGGACTAGAAGTATGTGCTGCCATGCCCAGCTAATTTTTAAATATTTCTGTAGAAATGGAATTCAAGATCAGGTTGGTCTCGAACTCTTGACCTCAAGCAATCCTCCTGCCTAGACCTCCCAAAGTGCCACAATTACAGGAATTAGTCACTGCACCTAGCCTGTCTTTTTAAAATCTGAAAAATGCTGAATTCTGAAACACATTTGACTTTGAGAATTTTGTATAAGGGTTTGTGGATCTATATTTCCTTCTCTCAACATTTAACAACGTTGTGACATGTGAAATCAGCTGTGTACATAAAACTATCAGCATCACCCCAAATCCTTTATTTCATAGACTACTTTTAAAAAGTGAAGTTCCTTGGACTTCCTATAGTTTACTTGGTAATGCTAAACAAAGAAACAAACAAAAAAAATACCTCATTATAATGTAAAAGTATTCCCATACTTTTTCAAGTTAACATCTCTATAGTGCAACTTAAGTTTTTAAAAACTGTCTTTTCCCTCTGTGACTTGTATTTCATACTATTCTTGAGGTTACTGTGGACCTTCATGGAACACCTACAAGCTGGAGGACCCAGTTGAGAACCATGATTTGTAAGGGCTATTTTAGATGGTATATTAAATAGCACAAAAGCAAAATTAAATGTTGCCCCTTACTTTTGCATATGGCACAGAACCAAGACCCTCCTTCATTCTTAACTGAGTCCTGAGTTTAATTAGTTCCTTATGTGTCTGGTGTTTTTCTGTTTTGCAATTCATTCTGTACAGCCACAGAAATGAATAATAAAAGCCAAACTAAGTCTTACCAGAAAAACACAACAGGATTCAAAAAAAGGTAATTAAATCCCTTGACTCTTGTGAGGCAAACATTTAAAAAATATAAAGAAATTGGTCTCCCTTTTATATTTTGGCATACCTCTTATGTTATTTGCATCAATGTAGCTTCTTCACTAGATCTTCATCATGTGGCAAAATTACTTAGAGGCTCAGTTCAAGGTCTTATTTACAGTTTTGAGTTAAAGCCACAAGGAGAATAATATCTGCTTCTCATTGAATTCAAGTTTATGATTTCCAAGACTGGACTTCCCTTGAAATAGCCATGTGTATATGTGTGTATAAGTGTTGAAGGTAACATTACCACTTAAGCATTTGTTTATACTAAGAAAATGTATTCATGAAAAAAATAAAAGTTTAACAATCTTCGGTAATATTATCAAGGATCGAAATATTAAAAACTAACCCTGAACTCATTACCTGATATGTGCTATTTATCTCCAACTTTTATCATATTCTCCTTTTATACAAATTGTTGATTCCATTCAATAGTCTTACCTTTGCTACCATCCATTATGAGACACTGGCTTAGGAATTTTCCATATTTTTCTACAATCCAAGAATTAAAATATATTTGATATGCATCAATATGTTTAGGGTTTGTATCGGCTACAGATTATTTTAGAGGAGTATGGAGGTGTGTGTGTGTGTGTGTGTGTGTCTGTGTGTGTGTGTGTGCAGGCACATGCACATTTGATTTCTCTGATGCTTGCTGACTATCTGATATGAAGACCTACAGGTTAGACAAAGGTTAGAAAGGATTGTAGTTCTTAAATAAGAGGATTTTAGTTGTGGATGTGATGTTTTGAGAGGCGATTTTCAAATTATTTTCCACAAAACCATAGCTCTTAAAGGTTTTTTGAGAGGTCCCTTGACACTTGATTCCAATTTAATATTTTAACTGCATTAATTATTAAGACAAACACCCAAATGTGTTATATAATGAATTTTAATACATTGTAGACCACCAGCATATTGCCTTTTGCTGCCAGGTTAATTCATTTTCATACAGGCCTTAATGCAACAATCTTTCTTAGCATTACTGGGACTGTATTTGAACTTCAAAACATAAGTCAATGATTAAGATGGTCTTAGCTCTGTGCTGGGTTTTTTTTTTTTTAATAACTCACATCTGTGCATGTGTACACACACAACACACACACACAAAAGATACAGGATTCCACTCTTATTTGTCTGAGAGATAGGATGTCCTATTTTCTAAACAATGTGGTAAATTATAAAAATAAACTGAATGCCAAGGGTGATCTGATTTCAACAGTCACCTAAATTACTGTCTGAAAGTTTTGTGTGTGTCAAACAGAATTTTCACATTTTTTTAATCTCATCCACTTCCATGTTGTTTGAATGTTCACAATATATACATGCCAAAATAAAAATATATGTCAAAATAAAAAAATTAAAATTTGTGCTTACAGTCCTGTTAACTTTAACTTATAGGTATTCAGACCATGGATATAAATTGTTACTTCATCTCTTCCTACATTTGTGTACCTGGGTAAGAAACTTTTTTTTTTTAAAGTAACATTTTATTGAAGTAGAATGTTTATACAGAAGACTGTACAAATCAAAAAGCATAGCTCAATCCATTTTTAATGTGAATACACCAGTATCACCCTCATTCAGAATATATTTACATACATTATTATTTATATATTATAATAATTAATTATATTTTTTTTCTTCTTTTTCTTTTCTTATTTCTTCTTTTTCTTTTTTCTTTTTTTTTTTTAATTTTTGAAAGAAAGAAAAAGGAAAGAAAGTGAGAGTGAAAGAAAAAAAATGTACGAGAGAAAGAAAAAGGAAGAGAAAGAGGGAGAGAGAACAGGATTCTTGTTCTATTGCCCAGGCTAGAATGCAGTCTAAAAATGGGTATTAAAAACCTCTTTTACGCCAATAATTGTGCTTAACAATGGAGACAGGAAGGAATAAGAGATGAAAATAACAAACAACCAGCCAACCAATATTTTATTTAAACCTGTGAAATGCTATGCAATTGCTGAGGAGTGATTTACTTCCAATTATGTGGTCACTTTTAAAATAG